>BRDA01045389.1:0-78691 GCA_036984385.1 Crenuchus spilurus
ACAAGCAACCAGAGACAGATGGCATTGGAGAGAAGTGACTCGTCTGTGCAGCCTACCATCGCGAAGCGATGACGGCGTATGACATGACATGACAGGCTGCTTCCTGCTGATGCATAGTTTAAGAAGCATGTACTGCAATGTCAGATATAAATGCTACATAACCTTTACTTGCAATAAAAGCTAATTATATTTGTTTACAATACATTTTAAAGCAGGTTTTTTTTATTCAATTAACATTACAATGATTTGACATTATATCAGCATTGATGTAGTTTAGACTGAATAAAGACTGTGCTTTCCATTGCTTCAGCAAATAACATGTTGTTGACATATATGACTCATGTTATTGCACTAAAGTTTGAAATCCATCTTCATGCAATATTCTAGAATCTTGATGGAATCAAAAGCTCTTTACTGTCACTAAGTAATATGCAACCTGAACACAGCTAGTGGGTTGTTAGTTTTCATTGCTGAATTCGTCGTCATGTAGTCCCTTCTAGTCCAAGTGATTCAAGCGAGATCTGAAAGACAACACATTCATTGGTTTGGAAGAATTTATCACTAAGGTCAAGCCCTTGTCCAAGATCAAGTTCATATGTGACAATGTTTAGTGCGTTGTATAGGCTTTAATCTTCCTGTGGATATCCTGAGATGAATCGTCCACCAAGGCCTCCTTGGAGTTATGAATCACGTTCACCTGGGGAGCTGACGTTTAATCAATAAACTCCTGACCTGGTGCCGTGACCCAGAGCCGCCAGGATTAATTTTGTTTTCCCACACTGACTCCCGCAGACCTCCCACAGACATAATGACTGCTCTCAAGCTGATCGGCAAATCACCTGGGCTGTCTACCATGTGGACACAGACACACAGTGCGTAAACATAAATATCACCATGTTACCATTTTTTTGGTTGCTGTTGTTAACAGACTCAACAGGTTTCTTTCCATTTTTGCTATTTCATTTTCACAGAAGTCTGAAGCTTTTACAGCTTTGACATTTGTTTAAAGATTACTGGCCCATACACATAGCAGATCCCATGTGATACTTAGAAAGCAAAGGAAATGGATATCTGTTGTAATATTTATTGCTTGACATGTTTTATTTTCTCAATGCATAACCCACAACACATGTATGTCACTGGAATGTTTGAAGCTAAAAATTAATTGAGGTCTCCTTTGGACAGGGTTTAAGCATAATTAAAGGACTGCACTGCCATCTGTTGTTGGAGGCAGATATAATCAAATTTAGTCTTTCACAGGTATGTTGTAGAACAACAATGAGACAGGTAAAATAAGAAAATGTATACACAGGACTGGACTAAATAATGACTCATACTTGCAGCAAGGCTGGGTAAATGTGAATATATGAGCATAATTGAGACAGTATTAGTTAAATATATAATGTGTCTTTCACTGTTTTAGAAGATAAAAAGTTAATGTAGACTAATGTTTGACCAGGATTGTCACATTAAGTAAAATAATTTAGTCTAGCATTTGTAAATGAAATTAAATTGCTATTTGGGCAAAATGTTCACATTGTACTTTTCAGTATTATTCCACCCCCACAATTCCCCCTTCACTTGGACAAGCTGCTCAGTGGCCCTGAAATGTGGCATGTTATGCCGCCTCACTGCTCCATGCTCAAAGTTGCACCCTGCATCTAAATATGATGTAAATGATACAATGTACTACTACATGCAGGAGTTCACATTCACTGTTTAAAGTTGAAGCAAGGATAATACTTGGCAAACAGACATCTATTCATCTGCTACAATTACAAATAAAACCCTTTTGGGCAGATATAAATTTAAAACACCATTTTCAGTGCCTATAAAACAAACCTAAGACTAAGACTGCATATGAAAATGTCTTTGAAACAGGGTGGCAAAAACATAGCTCTGTTTATTTTGATCATATTGCTTAGACCTGGTTTGCAGCTCTGTCACAGATGGTCAACCGAAGGTCAGTGGTACTTTCCAGTTGGGAGGACACGATTTCTAAGTGCAGAGGGAAAAAACACGGTGAAAAATGCATGACATCAATTAGCTCAGCCTCTGCAGAGCCAGCCCACCATTAACACACGTGCACTGTAGAGAGAGTGTTAAATATACATGTTAAGATACAGTGAGGTCAAAGAGTCAAAGCAGGATTGGTGACGACGTGCTTTATTTGTAAAGAAGTGGAGGTCAATAAGCTCCATGGATGGAAACAATACAGATAATGATGGATCTTTCGGGGCATGAAATCAGAGACTAGCACTGACCCAGATGACAGCTTGTATGCTCATCAGATCATGCCATCTGTGTAATCTGCCACTGAGAATGCACATATGCCCAGTTCCTGGAAGGATTGCATTGCAGAGGTTCATTGTGAATGGCATATTCAGTTTGTATTGCACTCTAGTACTGCGACTTTGGAGCAGTAGTTAGTACTGTCACTATTTTAGTAGATGGAGTATCAACTTGTATGAGTCTAAAATGATTTGGTGAAATATTACATTGAACCTAATGACTGAATACAGAATTGTATAATGGTTTTGTGATACAATAACAAATCAGAAACAGCACTCTTGAACCTCAGTTTTTATCATTAATCTGTTCTAAAGTGCCTGATGATAAATGAAGTGAATGCTAACTGAAGCAACATTTCCTATAAGAAATAATGTAAATCCAATTAATCTGTTCCAGACACTCCAAAATATGAACAAAAATAAATTTGATATAGAATAACTATAGTTTAACATACAGAACACAATGAGAAATACAAAAGACTAATGAAATGGATAAATGAACATTTTACATCACTCTTACAGGTTTACGCTCTGTTTTAGAGAGTGCCGGTGTGGTCCAGAAACATCCTTTGTTTTGTACACCTGTTCTCAGGGTTCTCGGCTGCTATTTGTTTTCACACCTGTTTTCAGGCAGTAGTGCTGTGCGCCATCACAGTGGTGTGTTTTAGTTTGTTTTGAGTGTTATAATTTGGGTGCTTCTTGAGCTTTTTTTTTTTTGTGAAGCTGGTTCCACTCATAAGTCTGGGTATGGTCCTGTGACATATTCTTGGCATATGGAAATGTGTCTAGAGTTCTGTTTCTGGTGCCCTTAATAAACAAGCAAAAAAAACATGTGGTGTGAACGTGTGGGGTGATGCTCACTCAACAAGAAACTAAGCCAGAGAAACTACAAGAAATAAAGTCAGAATGAAAAATGAATGTGTGGATGAATGCTTTGTTTTCGCGAAATTAGTGGCAAGTCACATAGGCACACCAATGAAAACCAGGCAGATGCATGATAACTGGGACAAAATTTCCCTGCAAAAAGTTAATGATAATTGAATTGTATGATAACCAGAGCAAAAGATGACTGAGGTTCCACTGTACTAAGTACTAGATTTAAATTATGTATAAATCAGCAAGCTCATCATCAGAGCACAAGAACTGCACAACTCCAAGAACTAACATCAGCAAAATACTCTCCAGTTACATTTTTGTTGTATTAGACAATATTGATACATACATGCAGACAACAAATGGCTCCAAATGTTGGATCCAATGAATTCTTTTTATACAAGAAAGAAGCTTTACTCCAGTGTTGTAAAACCTTGGTTCACTCTCATGGCCAAATAAGTTATGCCTTGCTGCATCCACACAAACAATCTTGGGCACATGGAGACAGATGAACTCCGTGCTGTAAGGTCCACTGCAACCAATCTAAATGTGCCCCAGCTAGTGATCCATTCACTGTCTTTTCTTCTTTTCATGGGCTCTCTCTTATGATGGTGACAGTTAAGCACCCCTAGCAAACATGTCATGTCAAATGTGTAACTTGTTGATAGCAGACAATAATGTACAGATATAGTCTGTCTTTTGAAATGTTATTCCTGAAGCAATGGGCATTTATCAACCTTGTACAAGCTATTTTTTATTTAAATAAATATTGTTATTTAAAACCATGTGTATTTCACACCTCAATATTCAGCAGGACCATTTCCACAAGCCAAACAAAGCCTAATTAAGTAAACATTCAAATACAGTTAAGAAGGAAAAATGCTGCCATACCCTCTATGATGGCTGATGGTCAGGTTTGGGTATCACATACAAAGACAGTGAAATATGTCTGGGTGGAAGGTCATGTAGGTTGAACTGAAAGGGTTGGCCGGTGTTTGTTGTAGAAGTAACACAGATGCCTTAAGGTCTAGACACAAGATATTCTCAGGTTAAACCTGAGAACAAGTTACTAAGGTCAAGATGATAATACATTCACCTCCTCAGAGATGAAGAACAACACTGCTAAGCTGAGTCCTGTGCCCCACATGTTTATTTTGGTCAGACGCTCTGACCTAACCCTGACTCAGTGTTGCACCTCTGGCCCCGTCACTGGAAGCAGAGCGTACGTGTCTGCCCAAACAAAGCACGCAAGACAGAGGCTAAGCGTAGAGAGGTCTGACAAGTGTCCCAGGGCTCTGTCCGTCAGCGTCCAGCGCTGGATCAGCCGAGGCAGGCTGGCGTCCTCCTCTGTACACCAAGAGGCCTGTTCACTCACCTGTGCTCTAATGCAAGTGACTGAGACAACCTGATCGCTCTCTAGAAGCACAGCCTCTATGTTGACTCATCTGTCACAGCACTGACACTGTAATGAACCCTACGCTTCAGACAGCAAGAGCATCACAACAGCTTCCACAAAATACTTATGAAGGTGCCTAGCTATAACATTCTGTAATGATTAAAAAGACTCAGAAACAAAACCGTCAATGCAGGAGAAAAGATGCTTTGACCATGAGTAACCTTTTACAGATGAGTGACTTAAACCTTCACTGTGAAAGTATTTTTTTAGATAAATGGCTCCACCTAGAGCTTAGAGACAATATTACAACTTTATGTACCTTTAATACTACTACATCTCCATATGATGAAAAAGGTTTGTGTTCATAACTTAATTTAAAAAAGTAAACTGCCATATATATATATATATATATACTCTCCTGATCAAAATCTTAAGACCAGTTTAAATAATTGCAAGAATTTGTATTTTGCACTATTGGAACTTTAGAAGGTTCCAAGTAGAGAACTAAAAGAAGAAATTGGCACAAGAGACAAAAAGTTTTAAGCAGCCAATTTTTTTGAAAACTGCATTTTCACTCAAACTTGATTTTTTCAGCTGATCAAAAATTTAAGAACATAGCCTTTAAAAGCTGAAATCTGCACACAAATTTGGATTTCATGTCATTTTCTGTCAAGTATTTACACTGTCAAGACCTGATGGCAAAAGCAAAAAAGCTCACTGACTTTGAACGTGGTAGGATTGTTGAGCTGCATAAGCAAGACCTCTCACAACATGCCATCGCTGCTGAGGTTGGATGCAGTAAGAGAGTCATTTTGAATTTTTTAAATGATCCTGAGGGTTATGGAACAAAAAAGTCAAGGGGTAGACCCAAAAAAATGTCACCAGTGCTGAGCCGCAGGATCCAATTGGCTGTCCATCAAGACATGGGACGATCCTCTACCCAAATGAAGATCATTACTGGTGCTGACTGCAGCTCAATAACCATCAGATGGCATCTCCGAGGGACGGCTTCAGAAAAAAAAACATCTTCAAAGGCCACGTCTTCTTCAACACCACAAAATTGACCATTTGGACTTTGCAAGGGAGCACCACACATGGGACATTGAAAGGTGGAAGAAAGTTGTATTCTCTGCTGAGAAAAAAATTAACCTTGATGGTCCTGATGGCTTCCAACATTACTGGCATTATAAGGAGATCCCACCTGAGATGTTTTCTACATGGCACAGTGAGTGGGGGTCACCATCATGACTTGGGTGCTTTTTCCTTCAATGGAACAATGGAGCTTCAGGTTGTGCAGGGGCGTCAAACAGCAGCTGGCTATGTGGAGATGTTGCAGCGGCATCCCTCATGACTGAGTGCCCTCGTCTGTGTCGTAATGACAAGGTTTTTCAACAGGACAATGCTGCAGTTCACAATGCCTGCCTGACAAAGGACTTCTTCCAGGAGAATAACATCACTCTTTTGGACCATCCTGCCTGTTCCCCTGATCTAAATCCTATTGAGAACATTTGAGGATGGATGGCAAGGGAAGCTTACAAAAATGTACATCAGTTCCAGAGAGTGGATGTCTTTGTGAAGCCATCTTCAACACTTGGACCAACATACATCATACATTAGAAACACATCAACACTCTCAAGTGCTGGGTCCCACTGCAATTCTTTTTCAGCAGGCTGAGGGTAATGACCATTCCGCTGCATACAATTCTGTTGTATGCTGAGTCCCACTTCCATTCTGCTGCATGCTGTTCTACTGTGTGCTGGGAGTCACTGCCACTTGTCTGCTTGCTGGGACCTACTGCAATTCTCCAGAATGCTGGTGCCCAATGCCTTTCTCCTCCATGCTGATCTGCTGCATACTGGGGTCCACTGCTGTTCTAATGCATGATTGGGACCACTGAGTGCTGCCACTGCGATTCTGCGGCCCACCGCCATTCTACTACGTGCTGGGTCCCAGTGACGTTTTGCAAGCTAGTGCCCACTTCCACTCTGTTGCTTGTGGCCCACTCTGGATGCAAGGACTCACTTCACTTGTGCTGCTAATGCCATTTTACTCTGTGCTGGGACCCACCATCATTCTACTGCAAATGGGGACCCACTGCCATTCTGCTGCATCCTGGGGTCCACTGTCATTCAGCTGCTATGTAGAATACCAGGTCCCACTGCCATTATGCTGCATGCTTGAGCCAGTTGTTGTTATTCTGCTGCTTTGTGGAGCCTTCTGTTATTCCAGTGAGAGCTGGGGTTTACTTCCATTCTGTGTAAGTCGTTTTGCTGGTTGTTGAAAACCACTGCCATTCTACTGTATGCTGGTGCTCAGTCAGAGTCACCAATGATTATTCCACGAACAAGGTGCAAAATAAGAGAAACCTATTTCTGTGCTATTCCCAAGCATCTTCTACAGCAACCTTATAAAGGAATGAGTTACAGCAGCTGTTGACACATACTAGATAATGTATCAAATGTAGAAAAAGGTTTAACCAGCAAAGGGCTGGATATAAAATATACCAATACTTTTGTCTCCTTAGTCTTAGATAAAGTTGAGAATCCAGATCATAAAGTACACAGTGATGTGTATGAGACAGCGAGATGAAAAGTAGAGAACTGAAATTCCAAGTGAAAGTGCATGATCACTGACCAATGTGCTTACACAGAGGAATTTGACCTCCACATTTAACCCATCTATACAATGAAAGACACACACAGTGCAATACATAAAGTCTAAGTTTCAGTGTATAGATGAATCAAAATGCATAGAAATATTTTTTAAACAGATGAGCATAAAGGCAGTGGTACCCAGAACACAGCACAGCAGTGGGGCTTCACAATCAGAATGGTATGCAGAACACCATCACTGGGCCCTGGCATGCATCACAGTGTTCCAGAATGCAGAAGAAATACAGAGGATCCCAGTTCTGAAGAGATTGGCAGTAAATCTCAGCTAAGAACAGAATAACAGTGAGACCCAGCAATCTGCATTCTACCAAATGCAAAACAGCAAACCGTCCCAGCCTGCAACAGAATGCAGTGGGACCCTGTAAGCAGCAGAACGGCAGAAAGCTCTAAGCCAAAGCAGACTGGCAGTGGGGCCCAGCACATAACAAATGGCAGTGGTTCCTCATACACAGCACAACTGTAGTGGTCTCCAACACACAGAAACACACATTGGATTGGCAGTGAACCACTGCATGAAGTACAAAATACAGTGCCAGAATGCCAGGAGTGGGACCCAGTATGAATCAAAATGGCAAAAGACCCATGTATGCAGCAGAATGGCATTATGTCCTGGCCCACAGAGCTTTATACAGCAGAATAGCAGTGTTTCTCAGAAGGGTGAACCACACACAATGGATGTCAGTTAGAAATGCAGTGGTAAACAACACATAGCAGAATGACAATGTGACCCTGTACTCAGCCAAACAGCAGTAAGACCCAGCTTGCAGAAGAATGACAATGGACCCAACACAAAGAACTGGGACTAAGCACACAGCAGAATGACAGTGGGACCAAGTATGCAGCAGAACAGCAGCACATAGCAGGATGGCAGTGGGACTTAACATGTAGAACAGCAGTGAATGCTAATACAGTGCTCCAGTACACAGCAAATTGGCAGTGGCCAACAACAGAAATATAGTGGGCCCTAACACATAGCAGAGTAGCAGTGGGCCAATGACTGCAGCAAAAAAGTCAGAAGGCCCTAGCATGCAGCAAAATGGCATGGAGTAGAATGGCTGTGGACCACTGCAGGAAGAAAGACATGCAGTAGAATGGCAGTAGGTGTCAAGAAGCAGCAGATCAGTAGGCCCCAGTATGCAGCAGAATAGCAGTAAGCTCCATCAAGCAGCAGAACATCAGTATATATACCCATAATGTAGTAGAATGGCATGCAGTCGTATGGCATTGGCCCTCAGCAAGCAGCAGAATGGCAGTGAGCCCTACGATGAAACACAATAGCAGTGGACTCCAGAAAGCATTACAAAGGTGCACAGCAGAAAGTGGCAGATTTAAGCATGATGACGATGATGATTTAACAGAAAACAAAATGTCTCATCTCAAAACAAAAATAAATCTGGATCACATAAATGATTCTATTCTACTGATTCAACCTTTACTCTGCAACCTGTAAAGCCTGGTTCAAACTACAAGATAATCAGGCCTATTTACTCCTGCCATCAGTCATAAAAAGTCTCCCGATTTCAGGGTGATCGTAAATTTCAATTATCCTGTAGTGTGTGACATCAATAGTCCATACTTTACCCCTACAGTCTTCCCCAAGTGCAGTCAGGGGTGCCCTGACTGAATCGTAAATATAAAACATGTTCAATATATATGACTCAATATCCTGTAGTGTCGGATGGACACAGATTCTGTGATGTAAAACACCACATTAACGTAATGTGGGGGCAGCGGGGCCTGGTGGTTAGGGATCTGGTCTGAATGAGAGCAGCTGTAGTCTGGTTCTTAGGGATCTGGTTTTGTGACTGGAAGGTTGCCGGTTCAATCCCCAGACAGATCAGAACCCCCAACTGTAAGCTGCTCTGGATAGGAGCATCTGCTAAATGCCTCAAATGTAAATGTAATGCCTGAAAGTCTGTCAACCAATGAGAGCAGAGCTGAACTGAACGTGTCAGTATGTATGGGAGAAGTTAAAGCTCAGCTGCTAAATCACAAGGATTGTGGAGCTGTGGTAAAAGCTTTATGTGCTGATATGGTTTCATCCACACTGGTTGAAATGGTTTCACTGTAATCCACCATGTTTATTTATATTTATTTTGTGAGAAACTGTGAGAATAGCAGTTTGCTGACAAACTCCCGTGAAGACTTTGGTCGGGTACATTACTTGTAAAATGTGTGGTATTTCCAGGGGTGAATTTCAAAGTTCTGGGGCCCCAAGCAATGTCATGTCTGGGGGCGCCTGATCAAATGGATTCTTTTTTATAAGTATGGGGCGGTACAGGCTTAAACATAAGTTAAATTATTATAATTAATTATTAATCAATATTAATTATTATACATCAATTTTTAACTTTTACAAAATACAAAATTTTTAAACAATTACTTACACATTATTATTCATATTTTATTAGGAATTACTACTTACTATTAATAATATAGCAATAATTACAATAATCATTATTCTTATTATTAATAAAATAAAATAATTTTAATAATTAATACAATATTAATTATAAAATATTAATAAACTGTTAAAATCATGTAATATAAAATTATCACCCAATTCTGTGTTTCACCTTGATAATCAACTTCACTTCAATTCATTACCACCAATTTTACACTTACAGTATGTTTGGACTGTATAGTCATAAAATTATACCTCATTTTTGAGTAAAAATAAGGAGAAATTCTGAATTATTTAGACAATAGTTAAACTTAGAGGCATGTAAATGGATGGCTTATCCTAGACGCACGCACACAGACAGATTCTAAAGTTAATGTTAATGGATTTTAATATGATACCTCTGATATTAAAATACGTCTATCTGATGTGAAACAGGCAGAACAAACACTCAACATGTTAACAACTTACAGTGTCAGGTGAACACGGACTACGGGCCAAATCTTAAAACAAATGCAAATCCAGACGCTCTTTGATGGAGTGACAGCTGGGATGGCCAATCACACACTAGCAAGAAATGGCAGAGCCAATTGATGAGCTTGTGAGAAGTCTAAAGAGAAATAGGCTTCCAACTGAGTGGCTGTTTTTTGCTGGGTCCTATTGCTTGACCTATATCTTTTTAATATAGCGTAACACTGTTTTTGGATGGAAAAATCTGCAGAGAACCAAAACTGTCTTTTGAAAAAGCCGCTGTCCCCCACCAACACTTCCAAATTACAGCCATGATATACCATATCTCTTTAGTGTGGAATAACAAAAACAATTATGTGTTTAGGTTATTTATTTATTTATTTATTTATTTTTTGCTAACCTCTTTTGGCCAGTAGGGGGCCCCCTGATCTCCGGGGCCCCATGCAATTGTGTGGCTTGCGTGTTGGTCAAGTCCGCCACTGCTTATTTCAAGGCAGATTGTGTAGTGTGGGTGCCTTTATGACTAACAACGACCAAGGACAGAACAATGTGTGAAAACATCATTTGTGAGGTGTCTCAAATTTTCAACATTGTGAACCAGGCTTAAAGGTACAGTATGTAGTTTCCAGTGACATCTAGTGGTTTAGTTTCCATATTGCAACCAACTGAAAACTCTTTCCACAGCACCCCCCTCCCCCCCCAAACACAAAGAAGTCACTACGGTGGCCGTAAGGTGTCATAAATCTTTGATACTCCCAAATACGATGTCTAATAGCAGCTTTAGAGCTAGTGATATGTCAAGTGGTAAGATTAATTTTAATTAGAAATTTAGGAAATGTCATATGTAAAATTATCATAGCTACAATGCAGACAAAACATATTTTCTGCACTTCAGTAGTGCTATTGTAAACATTAGCTGTTTTCTGTACAAACACAAGATAATGTAACAAAGTAAACACATCAAACTTTTTTTTTTCACGGCAAGACAGCGGCGTGCAGTTGTGCAGCGGCTTCTCACGCTACTTGCATACCCAGTTTTAGTAGTTTTTATGTGGATTTACGTCGGTTCTGATACTGAATTCACGCGCCCTAGGTGGCTGAGTTACAGTCGAACCAAACTCATGCAGATAAGACACAGTTTAGCCACAGAAGTAGCAACTCTGAACAGCAATGTTTGGGCTGAGCTGCGGCTGAGGATGAGTGTTTCTGAGGAGATGAGGAACTGCGCGGTGATTTGTCTCACAGAAACATGGCTGAACCAGAGCATGCTGCAGCTCTTCCGAGCGGACCGTAACCAGCAGTCCGGGAAAACCAGAGGGGGCAGCTTAATAATCTACATCAGTGAAGGTTAGTGTACAAACTGTGTGTTGGTAAACAGCCACTGCTCTGAGACGAGCATAAGAATCTTGACGAGCATAAGAATGTTCCGCCATCTTAACAAATAAACCAAAAAACATTTCTTCTTGCTTCTCCTCCGTGTGTTTCTTCTTACTGAGGTATATGTGTATTTCTTCTTCTTCTTCTCTTGTTTTATGTCAGCCAACAGTAAAACAAAGCTACAGCGCCATTGAATTTGAGTGGCCAATTCGTCATTACAACACAAACGATTTTTCAGTTCACTAGCCTCGTTTGTCCTTTTCAAACTACTGTAGAAACATGGCAATGCAACATGGCAGCCTCAGTCGGTGTTCGACCCGCAACCAATGTAGATATGAACAGCTTATTCTAAGGTAAAATAATCAAACAACTTCTTAGTTTATAATGATTAGATGTGTTTTTAATCATTTTTATTACTGATTATCTTAAATTCTACTAAAAGATAACCCAAAATAATACACACTGTACCTTTAAGAAAGACAAGCTGAAATGCACTCACCATGCCAGAATGCATGACTGGAAATGTAATTTTGATTTCTCCTCTCAACATGAATTGTATATAGCTGAAATGACAATAAAACTTCATGAACTTAAACTTAAGGGACAGCAACCCTCTTGACTGGGTTTTGATTTGAATGTTCCATCGCTCTTAAACTTGTATTAAACATTATTTCACCACAGTAATGAATGTTTATTACAAGGTGTGTTTATGTGAAAGGGCGGCATGGTGGCTTAGTGGTTAGTATGTTCGCCTCTCAGCGCTGAGGTCTTGGATTCGAGTCCACATCTGAGCGGAGTTTCCATGTTGTCTGCGTGGGTTTCCTCCGGGGTCTCCGGTTTCCTCCCACAGTCCAAAAACATGGAGGTCAGGTGGATTGGCTACTCTAAAAATGTCCATGTGTATGTATGTGTGTACGTGTGTGTTCACCCAGCGATGGACTGGCACCCTGTCCTGGCTTAGTTGAATAGTGTAATGCCCTGCCCTGCGCCCAGTGAGGGGGTAGGGGACTAACCGTGACCCTTATAAGGATTAAGCGGGTGTGAGAATGAATGAATGAATGAATGAATGTTTATGTGACATCATATAAACACTGTCACCGTGTCACTTTAGTGACATTTTCACTTTCAGATGTCTGGATAATTAATGTCTCTTTTTAAATTAAATGAGCATACATACATTATGCTACAAAATACACATTAAGAATGATCAGCGACATCAAGCAAAACAAATTTAAATAAATAAATTGAAGCAGATTTCTCACATATTTTAGTTTGTGTGTGGTATTTTTTTAATAGCGACCCCACTGAGAAAATGAATGCGGTACTATTTATTTTAAGCAGATATTTTAGGTTAAAATGGTCCTGCTAACACAAATGTCCCTCTTATTTAGAGTAAAGAACTGGTTTACATATTGAACTCTTACCTGAACTATGAAATGTATGCTGCTGTAAGAGATACAAGGGCTCTCGTACTATATACTATGTTAGGGTGACCATATTTTCATATCGGAAAACCAGGACACCTTGGCTTGCAATAGCATATTTACAGTTGGTTTATTAAAAATGCTTTTCAGTAAGACTCAACGACAAAAATTCCAATAACATAATTTTATTTAAAAATGCATTTATTCAAAATGCTTAAGTTAACATTTCCTGTAATGAATGAATAGCACAATGAAATAAATAATGTCTCATCTAAACATCCCTTACTTAACAACAAAAGTTAACAATAACTCTCAACTCCAAATAACATGATACTCAGTTACTCTCAGTAACGAACGAAACATTGTTCTGTAGGCTATTGGAAAAAAATTAATTAACAAATGACACACCATAACAATAACACACTGTGCACAAGGCTTCCCATTTGTCTCGACCCGGTCTGAAAGCGGGGAAACTCTTTTGTAAATCGTCGGTAAACATACACTTGCGCTTCGGCATGTTGCTTGCGTACTGACAGTCACGCTGCCCTCAGAACAGGGCTGCGCTCAGGGATTACGTCACACGCAGCGCCGTGAGCAGTGCCCTAGTGCCTGTAAATTTACATTTTAATGGGCCAATGAAGATAATTTGAAAAACCAGGACATTTCCTCACTTTAAAAAAAAAACCCGGGACGCCCGGGACAGGACGTGAAATACGGACATGTCCCGGGAAATACGGACGTTTGGTCACCCTATACTATGTCCTTGTTAGCACTCTTCATAATACTACTACTGTCTACCCATCTTTAAAATATAGCCAATATTTGTTTTACATTTCTCAGTACATATAATACATACATACATACATACATACATATATACATATATACATACATATGTCTAAAACTTAATAACTTATTTGTGGTCAAAACCTTTTTGATTAATCCCTCGGACCTGCCCTGAAGTGAAGATTTGTGAAGTGGATTTTTTAAGAGTGTGGACGCCACTGTACCTGACTCACCTTTAGAGGAGTATTCGGTTTCTTGACACGTCGGTTGGCGACGTGTGTGATTTCAACCAAACGTTATTACGCGGTGTAAAGTATTTAGGACAATCTTAATGTGTCGAATTTTAGCTTTAAATTCAGTTTTTGTTGCTTAAAAGTCCGACATTCTCGTCACAAACACCTCGTTACGCTTGGAATAGTTATTAACTAGAGTTAGTTTGCGTCGTTTGAACTTTGTGTAACACACAAATAAATCATCTACAGGACACATGATCTGTAGATCTGCGGTTCTCGTCTACACCTATCAGAATGTGAGGGGGCGTGGCTGATGACGTTGTCGCGCGCCTGGGCAGCAACTACATTGGCTGAAGTTCTTGTCAATCAGACCATTAGTCCCTGCGTTTCAAATCATTTTCGTCTGTAACAAGAACTTTCTATGATGCGTTTTGGAGTTATTTTTGTCACATTATGTAGCTGGTTTTTAACTCGAAAGGTGAGTAGCGTTCAGATCACTTGTGGTTATTCTGTTTCCTTAAGACGGGAAAATAGTTCAGCCATGGGTGTCATTTATATAAACAGTTACAGCGGAGACTGTAGAGAGTACATGTGCTTCTATAGTTTAAATAGTTGTCACTGATTTATAGCAACTCAACGTGTCTAACCTTGGAGCAACTCTTTAAACTACTGACATGTAGTTAACAGTACTGTAGTCCGGCCTAGCAGGAGCACAATTTACAAACGACCACGGCTAACGTGTTGTTAAATAAAATACATTAGCTGTAGGCAGCACCTTGCTGCACACTGCTGTTTTCTGTCCAAACTTGTTGCTTCGGGACACAATGCAACAAACACCTTTCTGTAACTCTCATATGTTTCAGTAAAAACTTTAAACGTGAAAATGTAACCAGATATGCCTGGACTGCAGTTATATTTGATCATTAACTTGTCATTACGGTGGGTGTCACTGTGAAACCGTCAGGTCTTCTCACTTCACCTTTAACCTTTGGTCTGAGAATCAATAACAAGGACGTGGCCACGTAATATTCCTTAACAGAACTGTGATTAGAACACAGATTTGATTTACAAATACATGCACATACACATTACACGTTTCCTATGATCTTAGGCTTGATGTTGATGCTTAGAACATAAAGTACTAGTCAAACGTTTCACATTTAATGTTTTTGTTTTTTCTCCTACATTATAAATAAATACTGAAGTCATCCAGACTATGAAGGAACACGTAAGTAATCATGTAGTAAACTTAAAAGTGTTAAACAAACCAAAACATGTTTTAGATTTTAGATTCTTCAAAGTAGACACAAACTGATGTCTCAAACACATTAAGAGGCAAGAAATGCAAGTCATGAACTCTTGACAAGACGCAGCTGTTAACTGAAAGCTATTCTAGGTGACTACCTCATAAAGCTGACTGAGAAAATGCCAAGAAAGCTGTCATCTAAGCAAGAGGTGCCTACTTTGAAGAATGTAAAATATAAAACATATTCTGGTTTGTTTAACACTGTTTTGTTTAATAAATAATTACATATGTATTTATTCATAGTTTGGATGACTTTAGTATTAATCTACAATGCAGAACATTTTTAAATAATGAAAAATCACTGAATGTCCAGAAGGTGTGACCAAAATATTGACTGGTACTGTGCATAAATACTAGTACATTAAAGCAGTTAAAACACAATGTAATTGATGCAATTTGGTAAGACACTAAGCCAGATATGCTATCCTTCACCTGTATACCTGGAGGGTTTTTTAGTTTAGCCAGGTAACTTAAGCCCAAAGTTGATCTCTCCAGTGGGAATAGAGCAGCAAGATATTCCTATTGAACAGTCCTCAATGTTCAAAGACATTTCTGATCAGCTCAGATAGATGTTTTAATGTGATTGTCTGTCTGTCTGTTGGTGGGTCGTGAATACAGTGCAGCTGAATTACTTTCTGTTCCAGATAAGGAAGCGAGTTGCATGGAGACTGGTAAATGAAAAAATCTACTCATTAACTGCTGACCCCCCCCCCCCCACACACACACACACACACATACCTGAGTAGCTCTACCTACAGCTTGTGAAATCAGCAATGTAATTTTGATTTTGCAAGACAGAGAGAAAGAGAGAGCTAGCAGGACAACAGTACACCTCAAGATTGCAAAAATGAGTTTTTCCCTAAAGGGCAGATTAATAAATAATGCTTCCAATGGCAATGCAGAGGGTAATGTAAGTATTTCTACTGATTTCTGCTTTTTCTGTAAAATTAACTGCTTATTCTAGATTGCAACTTCACCTTTAATGAAGTGGCAGTATTTTTGAGGTTTTACTCAGTTATTGTGCAATGATCCATTTTGGTTTTATAGTTGTATCAGGTGGAATAGATGCTGAACAATGTAAGGCCTGTACTCCTAATATTACTGTGATGAATTATTCTGTTGTGCAGTTAGGTGTTCTACTAAAGAAAGCAGAACAGTTTGAGTGTTATGGGCAGCTGAACCTTCCCACTTCTGATTTTGGGGGATAAAAAAACATGCAAGTTCCTGATCACAGTTATTACATAATCACAGAATAAATGGCCAAGAGCTATGTTCCAGTGTTTGTCAACACAGTCTTTGAGGTTCTTTTCATTTTTTCTCATTCACACTTTCCAATGTCCCAAAAATATGGAACTGTCATCTGGACTGTGAGGACTAGGTTTACAGGTATTCCTAATTGTTGATTCAACAGTTAGTTACAGAGTTTAGTTGTTGTCATTACTAAGATATCACCAATCTGTGCTGCACTCTGGCCCTCCTTCCCCACCCCTGCTATAGTGCACACTTATACTTCATTCAAAAGGTTGAATTATAGCCATGTCCTGAAAATGAGGTAGTATATGTTTCTTGGGTGTTATGATACTGAAAATGTATTCTTTCATTGTGTAGCTTTTAGAAAAAAAAAAAACACAATATAGAGGGCTTGAAAAATGTAAGTCTGTGATTTTATAGGCTTGAGATTAGGGGTGTATCAAAGTACTGAGCAGAACAATTTACTTCACAATATCAGACAATGTGAATGCATTACATGTTATAATTAATATAATGGCCATTCTCTACACTCTACTCTGTCACTGTCTATATGATGCATAATGTCTCTGTTTTCCATTGTGATATGTCAACACAGATATATGCCTGTTTTTAAAATGTTCATGTATTGTAAACACATTGATTCTTTTGATTGTGTCCAACTGTAGAGATGCGGCGCGGGGAACCTCTCCCCCAAGCCTTTCAGGCTTTGGTGGACGTGCACGCCAGTGAAGATGGGCAGGTGTACATGTTTAGAGGCAGACAGAACATGCTAGAGGTATCCTCAGAGGATGAGGAACTCAACGTCATTGAGCTTCGTCCACGCACCCAGGATGCTTCATCTCAGGAGCGAGGCAGAGTTGGGGAACTGCTCCTGCTTGAGAGAAAAATTTCACAAGAGGACAACCTTAACAAACTGGCCCTGCAGTACGGGTGCAAGGTATGTCAAAAAATGGTCAGTGTTGTGAAGTGTTAAACAATTATTTTGGTCCTCATATTCCAAAAAAGTTGGGGCGCTGTTTTAAAATGTACATAAATGTAAATAAAAACAGAATGCAATGACTTGCAAATCTCATAGACCCATAATTTATTCACAGTAGAACATAGAACAGAAATCAGATGCTAAAAGTGAAGCAGTTTACCATTGCATGAAAAAAATATTAACTAATTTAGAACTTGATGCACATCTTGGAAAAGTTTGGACAGGTCTACAATTCATGTCTACCACTGTGTAGCACCCCACGTCTTTTAACAACAATTTGTAAACATCTGGGAAGTGAGGAGACCAATTACTGGAGTTTTGTCCCATTTTGTTTGATGTAGCATTCTAGCTGCTTAACAGTCCTGGACCTTCTTTGTCCGGATTTTCATTCCATGATGTGTGAAATGTGGTCTTGAACAGCAGGAAAGCCAGTTCAGCACCTTGACTCTTCTTCTGTGAAACCATGCTGTTGTGATGGATGCAGTATGTGGTTTAGTATTGTCTTGTGAGATGTTTTCTGGATGGGAGAATATGTTGCTCTAAAACCTGTATATACTGGTCGCAGACTGTGTTCATAGACAGTGAGTTCTGGAAGTGTTCCTGAGCCCATGAATTGATTTATAGTACAGAATGTCTGTTTTTAATGCAGTGACACTTGAGGGCCCAAAAATCTAGAGCATCCAATCGTGGCAGTCGGGTTTGTCCCTTACGAACAGTGTTTTCTTCAGGTTCTCTGACTCTTTTGATATGTACTGTAGATGGTGTATTATACAAAGCCTTTGCAATTTTACATTGAGGAACATTTTTCAAAAATTGTTTCACATGTTTTAGATACAGTTTTTAGCAAATATTTGCTTCTGAGACTGAGATCTTCTGAGATCTTTTTATATCCAGTAATGTGACTTAGTTGCAAATTGCTCCTCCAGCTTTTTTTTTTAAACAGTACCACTTTCTTTCCAACATTTTGTTGCCTCTGTCCCAATGGTTTTTTTGGGGGAGAAATGGAGGAAAAAAGGAAACTAACAAGAAAGCACCCAAAATACTTAAAGAGCAAAGCCGGAATTGAACCGCAAACCTCTTACTTCAGACTTACTCAGTACACTGCAGTCAGTGCAAATCGCATATAAAGAGTGCCTTAAGTGGCTGAAGCAGCTAAAGAAGGGTGGAAAGTAAAACAGTCAGCAATCCTGACTGGCCAGCATGAGTGAAAAACAAAACTCATCATCCTTCTGAAATAAAGAGGGTTACATTTGAGAGACAGAGAAACAAAGCAGACTGCTGAAGAGAAGCTAGTGATGAAGCCTTCAAGGAGCCCAAGAAGTAGAGAGTGACGAATGAGAAAACTCAAAGGTATTTTACTCATACTGGCTAGGATGTTTAACACATTTGTCGTTTAACGGCCACGCACTGGCATGTGAGTAGAGCTCCCTTAAATGGGGAGAGGGCAGCAGGTGTGTGAGATTGGCCTTAATGGATGGCTCAGCATGGCTCCCCTGGCTGTTCATGAGGAGCCTAGCAGGGCAGTTCTCCACTCAGTAGCTGCTTGCCTGTTCCTTTGCCCTTTCATCATCTGTCTTCTATGTTCTATTGTGAATAAATTCATAAATAAATAACCATTGTTCAGCCTTGTTTTTCAGTTAAGAGGCCAAGCATTGTGAAAATGATGTAATAGTGTTTTTGTTTTTATTTTTGCATGAATTCTATGGAAATGCATACATTGTGTGTATTCAGATTATTACACTTTGGTTTAATTGCTTTTCAATATGGCATTAATTCTTCTCCATATACAGATGCTTAAAATAGCTTTGGACCAAAGATTTTGTTCTGATTTGTTGATACCTTTGCAAATGTGAAAATAATCTGAAAAACTTTCCAAAGAAGGCAAGGTATCTTAAAACTTTGATCATATTGTGTTTTATTTTGTTGTTCAGGTTGCTGACATTAAGAGAATAAACAACTTGATCAAAGAGCAGGATTTGTATGCACTGAAATCCATTAAAATCCCTGTAAAGAAGCATGGCTTGCTAACTGAAGCTAAGTCAGAGCTCAATGATCCTCTGCAAAGGCCTTCCTCCAGTTCATCACCTCAACCTGCCAAAGAGCTGCAGGACGTTTATGGGACAGGCCCCTTGGTCAAGCCTCGAGTGCAGGAGTATACTGACTTTCTCAAAGAAGTGGACAATGATATTGAGCGTCTGATCCAAAGTACAGAAGCTCAGGAGGAGGTGTTTGATGGTGGCTCTGATGGATCCAGGCGATGGGGCTCAAGAGGCAAGCGTATGACTAGTTATGGTGCAGATTGGGGCATCCAGTGGTGGAACGCTGTAATAGCCATGTTACTCATTGGTATTGTCTTACCGATTTTCTATGTGGTGTACTTTAAAACTCAAGATATTGGGGACTCTGTAGTTGATGATCGAGTGGCAAACAGCACTCTGGCTATCTCAAATAATTCAGGAGCAAGTTTGAATAGGAACGCTTTAGACAGGCCATAGACATAACAGAAGTGGTGGTAATATTGCCTAGTATGTGTGGCCTTTAATCCTGTGATGGCAGTCATTGGTTCTTTACAGATTTAAGTATTTAACATTGGTTTGTTCTAAAAGGGCTGTTGAGCCATGCCAGTAGTTAAAAAGATTGATTGAATATAAATAATATTATTACATGTGCAATTTACATAGAATACTTTATCTTGCAATGTATAAAAGTTCACTCAGAATGTTAATATTGCAATAAAGTAATCCTGAAAGGTGTAGTGAGCATTGTGCAATGTCATCAACTCTAACTTTTGTTTGCTGTTAGCCTGACCCTTTAAACTTTACACATTTTGATAAGTAACAGCTAGTCACTAAGAGAAAACATAAATATTCATAAAGTAACAAAGCTATTATAAAATGCCAAAGTAGTATTATGAGCAAGTCATGAAGAGGAGCTCAGGAACAGTACCAAATGCATGTAAGAATCACTGACATGTTGCCATAGATGGAGTGAAATGCTTGTTGACATAAATTATTCATATGTAGCAGAACAAATTGACTTTTTTTCCTGACCCTTGGTTTACTGATGTTCACATAAGTAAATCATAGAAAAAGATAATTAGGTCAGTTTGTTTAATTTTATATTATTTGCTTTAGTTCTACAGTTTATTTTGTTTAGGTATGTTCTTGATGTTTTTCCGTTGTACTCTTTGAACATTTCAAATTGTTGGTGCCAATGACTAGAACTGTGTGTACTCTTAGTGCATGGTTAAGTGCAATAATTGTCTTCATGCAAATGAAAGGACAACAGCAGCATATCAGTATTCTTTCTACAACAAAAATATTAAAATTGTTTGTTGAAATGTTATGAAATGTATGTTTTTTTTTTATTATTATTTTTCAAGTGATCATCAAATCTGTATATATTTTCAAAACATTAAGATTAATAAAATAACAAGTGGCCTTACTATAACCAACATTTTATAACTACATGACATTGCCAGTTTTACAACTATTTATATTATTTTAACTGATATTTTACTTGTTTGATGTACAATAAATGTACTTCTATACAGTTTCTAAGAGAGATGGGGTTGTAGTTGGGATAAAGGAAAGCAGTGCACCTCCACAGTTATTTATAATGTCAGTTGAAGAAGCCACACACATCAGTACACCACAAAGCATTAGTTCTCAGACATACCTAATGGATTTAGTGTTATATAGCAGCTCCTGAATGTCTTGTACTTCTTTAATGAGGAACTTCAAGCTGTCTCTGCTATCTGCTTTTTCCCCTTGTAATCACTATCTGAATGTCCATTTACTTTGTGCCTAATAAAAAAGGCTCACTGTGCAACATTAGATTGAAGTGTAGATGTGCCATCTACTGGAAACAGACTTAAATAACACTCACAGTAAAAGGTAATATGCAAAAGCAACCATTAAACTGATTCAACCTCCACTGCAAATTAGGTTTATCAAAATGTACAAACTTTCAGCTGTTTGCAAAAAAAATATTTAAATATTAATAATTTTCTCCAAATTCAACACAAAATTCCACTTTTAATGATACTGAAGTTTCAGAATTGTTCAACCCCTTAATGACAAGCATCTTTAGCACTTAGGATATCATCCTTGTACCAGGGTGTTCTTCAGACATCGTGTTCAGCGTATGCTTCATTCTTCGTCCTCCAGACATACTGTCGACCCTAACCCCTAAAAAGTTATTTTGTTTCATCACTCCACAGGTGCATCTAAAAAAATTTGAATGTCATAAAAAAGTTAGTTTATTTCAGTAATTCAAGGTGAAACTCGTACAGCCAATGAAAACTCAAAAGTCAGTATCTCAAAACATTAGAATATAAGACAATTCTAAAATGTTTTAATACATAAATGTTGTTCTACTGAAAAGTATGTGCAGTATATGCACTCAGTACTTGGTCAGGGCTCCTTTTGCATGAATTACTGCATCAGTTCTGTGTGGCATGGAGGTGATCAGCCTGTGGCATTGTTGAGGTGGTACGGAAGCCCAGGTTGCTTTGATAGTGGCTTCAGCTTGTCTGCATTGTTGGGTCTGGTGTCTCTCATCTTCCTCTTGACAATAGCTCATAGACTCTCTGTGAGGTTTAGGTCATGTGAGTTTACTGATCAATCAAGTACATTGATACTGTGGTTATTAAAACCAGGTATTTGTACTTTTGGCAGTGTGGGCATGTATCAAGTCCTGCTGGATAAAAAAATTCTTCATAAAGCTTGTCAGCAGAGGGAAGCATAGAGACTTTCAGCATTTATTGTCTACTTCACTGAAAGCTCAGTGCCTGCTGCCACCAAATCTTGCTGCACTTTTGCAGTCATGCAAGGATTTTTGATAACCTGCCTATAAGGAATTTGGAAGTTGGTGATAGCTTCCTCTTTCTGCCATATCCAGATAGTGTAGGCAGTGTTCCTTTAATGTTGAACTTGTGAACTATGCTTGCAGCTGTAGCTCTAGGAACATTCAATGCATTTACTATCTTTGGGTATCATTTTCCTGGTTTGTACAAGACAATAATCTCTTTTTGCCAACTCTCTTGACTTTTAACACACAATCAAACTTCATAGCCAACAATTACCTAGCCAGTCCAGGTATTTGATGTATTTTATTTCAAGCAGACCTGATTCAACTAATGAAGCTCTTGAATAGTTGTATCAGGTGTGCTTGTGACAACACCTGATTTGCAAATGTGTGTATTTATGAGGGATTCTTCTCAGGGGGTTGAATAATTTTGAGTAGTCATTAAAAGTGGCATTTTATGTTGGAGAAAGTAGTTGTGTTGAGCTATTTAAATTGCTCTGTTTTGATTTACTGTAAACAGCTGAAAGTTTGTACATTTACATGATAATAAACCTAATTTGCAATGGGGGTTGAATTATTTTGATTGAAACATGTACATGAATAACAAAGCAAGGATAATCACTGCGCTCACTCAACAGTAGGCTGCTGCAGTTGATTGAGGCAAAGCATCTAGTGAGGAACAATGCATGAAAAATATTGCCCACACACTAGAAAAAAAATCTGACAACAGTCTAGCAAAAATACATGTTTATTATAAAAAAGTAAAAAAAAAAAGAGCCAAGCACAGACCTAGCAAATGTTTCATCATGCTGGTAAAAACCTCTATTACTTACTCTTTTGTAGAACCCAAATAAATTGCTGACAGCTGTGTAGGGTAAACTCAGAATTTAGGGATAGTTAAAGGATTAAATGGATTTTGCATCCATAATAGAGACAACAATAATAACCCCAAACCAAAGTACACCCAGCATGAAATCAACAAATGAGACATAGGGAAAAAATAAAGGTTTTTAAAACTTTTGATATAATGGACATATTTTTACTAGATTTGTTTTGAAAGTGTGGGCAATGTTTTCAATAACTGCATGAATAAGACATTAACTGAACAGATCCAGCAACTGGCAATATTTAATACAAGCATTAATAAGTGATGTCACAGGTTTGACTTTATTCAGATTTTCTTCTTCTCAATGTTTTCTTCTTCTCAATTAAAAGTCACATTCATGAAAATGTCATTGTTTATATTACATCATGTCACAGTTTTCAACCCCAAATCAGGAAAAAATGGGGTAGTATGGGGAAAAAGTAATTTCACATTGAGGAACATTTTTCTGAAATGGTTCCACAATTTTTAGACACAGTTTTATCAAATTGGTGAAACTCTGCTCTGAGAGGCTTTGCGTCTGACACACTACTTCTCTAAAATCCTCTTTATATACTGTCATGTGATTTAATTGCAAATTGCTCCTCCAGCTTTTTTTTTTATTAATACCACTTATTTTCCAACCTTCTGTTGCCCCTGTCCCAACATTTTGAAATGTGTTGATGTCATCAAGGTCTGAATTAGTTCATATTTTTTTGTGAAATACAAAATAAATGTCTCACTTTAAACATCTGATGTTGTGTTCTACGTTCTACTGTGAATAAAATACGAGTCTATGAGATATGCAAATGTATTATAATTTACATTTATTTATATATTACACATTTTAACTTTTCTGAATTGGGGTTGTACTGTATATTCATTACACTTAAAGTGACATATTTCAAACTTTTGTTTTAATGCTGATCCTGTTTGAATAATAACTCTAAGTCAGTGAAATATTCTAATAATTTGAGTTTGAGATTTAATACAAATTCCTCAATAGTAAAACAAAAATTGTCACTTGAATTGTGACTTTATGTGTAATGAAAATAAAACGACAATTTAATTTTTTGAATGAAATCATGTACAACAATTAAAGTTTTCACAGTATTCTAATTTTCTGAGGTACACTAGTACATCAATTCCTGCATATTTGTCATTATACTACAATTAGTAACTATACTGTTAAAAAGTTTTTGACACTGTTTGCCCTTCACAGAATATAGTAGAATACATTTGGGAATAAGAAATGAGTATGAGTATAACATCACAAGATACTGTACTGTAGGGGCGATTCTAGGAACAGAGCTTTAGGGGTGCTAATGAGCCTAGCAGCCCCGCAAACTCCACAACCTACAGAGCTTGACTGACTAACAAAGTGCAACATCAGCATCCTAGAAAAAAAGTCAGATATGTATGTAAGCCCTACCTCACATTACTGACATGAAGAGTGATGTGTGATTCAGTTCAGTAAACATGAGCAGTGCTTTTAATGATCATGTGTTGGTACTACCTGAGTGCTAAAGTACAGAATTCATCATCAGAACAGATGTCACTTACTGAACCTCTAAACCCAAAACTTGTGTCTGTGAGTGCATGGCTTTAGGTAGAAAGGTGTAGGAGGGGTGGGAGTGAGAGTGGATTATACCATTTGTGAAGTGGTGGGTGTAGGGGGATTAAGCTTATGAGATAAACTTACATTTTAAAAAATCCTCTTATTTTTAGGGCTGCTTGGACTCAAATTAGGTGGCTTCAGCACCCCTAAAAATGGGCTAGAAACAGCCATGCTGAACTGTATTAATACATTGTTGTATACAGACACTGTTAATTATGCCATTTATTTCTTTTAACTTTACAAATGATCAGCACCAACAACGCACCTCATCACTCCTCCTGCTGCACAGCATTAATGTTGTTAGCATTATTGCAAATATTGGATGTTTGTCAAATTGTAAATATCATTGAAATTAGTATATTTTTTTCATGAGCTGGGAATATACTTACATGCCTAGTGATGAATGCAAATTCTAAAAGTAAAATATCTTTTGAACATTGTCCTTAATAACCAGCCAGCTTGACTTATTCATCATTCACTCTTAAAAGTTGTCTAAAAAAAGGCTAATTTTTTTTCTACCCTCACTTGGAAATGTCCTAGGGTCAAGGATTAGTCAGGATTTAGGATGATTCATGGGAAAACGGAATCTTTTGTCTTATGCACATATTGATAATGGCAGCTTACATTTTTAAAAAGAAAAGTACAAATCTGTGAGGCCATCTGTTCACACAATTGACTTACATAAGTTTTGCTGCCAAATGCAGGTTTCACAACAGGTGTGTTTCCAGAGTTTTATAAAGTCACAAAATTACATTACACAGCTAAGCCATAATAAAAAAAAAAGCTTTTAAAGAATCCACACGTGATTGTCAAAAGTGTTCCGGGCACATGGATGGATGGAACAAAGGAAGGATGGAAGCAACATTTGATCCAGAAAAAAATTGCAACATTACAGTAGCAAGACATAACAGTGCACCTACACTTACATGCTAGTATATTAGGAAATTAGGAGAAAATAGGAAATTAGGGAAAAAAAAGAATATACAAATATGCAATATGAGATAAGATAAAATAAAAGATAATTAAAAATAATACTTGGAATAAAAGTATATTTCTTAACATATTTACATATCATATAAGACATTGTGTCATTTACATAAAAGCAGGTTTTGCTCTAGATGGTATAAGGTACAGTGGAACCTTGGTTACTATTTGTCCTGATTATTGTACAATTTGGTTATCATCATCTTTTTCTGGGGACATTTTGTCCCGCGGAAATTTTGCTATCGTTCATCGGCCGGGATTTTCATCGACATGCTCACGTGACTCGCCATTAATTTAGCAAAAACAAAGCATCCACCCACACGTTCATTGCTCATTCTGGCTTTGTCTCTCGTTGTTTTTCACTGATATGTTCAAAACAAACTAAAACACATCACACTATACCGCAACCGCCTGAAAACAGGTGTAAAAACAAAAGAGTAGCCGAGAACCCTAAGAATGAATATACAAAACAAAGGCTGTTGGCTGGACCACATCAGTACACTCTAAAACAGAGTGTACACCTGTAAGAGTGATGTTAAATGTTCATTCATCCATTTCATTAGTCTTTTGTATTTATTTCTCATTGTGTTCTGTATGTAAAACTAGTTATTCTATATAATTTTTGTTTTTATATTTTGGAGTATTTCTAACAGATTAATTTGATGTGCATTTTTTTAATGGGAAATACTGCTGCAGTTATCGTTCATTTTGAATATCAGGCATGATAATGATGAAAGCTGAGGTTCCACTGTACTATGTTCACAAGAATAAAATAAAATCAAGAATGTAATTCACTTATAGCTTAGTGATCATCAAGCCCCTGAAGCTTGTAAAAGCCTTGAGTGTAATGTTTTATTACATACTGAGCTGTAATCTATTAACAGAATTCATGCATATATATCTGGTGCCTCCAAATGTTGCAAAACGGAATGTAAACAGAGAAATAGTACCCTCAGTAAGCCTATAAACCTGATATGTAATTTAATGCACATCTTTCCTGAGCTACAAATCTGAAATCATTGATACAAGTTACATTGGACTCCTGTACTGTAGTTTTCCTGTAATCTGGTTATCAATTGAATTATGGTGGTGGTAGTATCATAGTTTGGGCCTGTTGTACTGCATCTGGACCAGGACAGAAATATAAGTTGAATATAACTTGTCCTGACAGCGCCTGAACAGAGGCTATTGCCCGTTTACCAACTTATGCTACCACCTAGGGTGGGTCTGAAGAGATTTCCACATTCAACAGTTGCAGCACCACCCAAGCGGAGCCTCTGCACCACTCGAGGGTGGAGTGCGGGGGATTTAGCCTTCCTGCTGGAAGCTCACCTTGTTAGATGAGTCTTCCACAGCTCAGACAATGCCATAAACAGGGAGGAGGGCCACCGAACAACTATGTAACAAAACAAATGGGGGTATGATGAATAATATGGCTGAAAATGCCATAAAACATCCAGCGAGCAGCTGTAGGCAATGAGCTGATAACTGACTCTAACCAATAAGGGGACAGGGGCTCACACCCCAGCACATAATCACTGCATTGGAGGAAGAAGGACCCAAGCAGGTTGACTCACCACTCAGTCCCTAGAAGGTGCAACGTCTGCTCAACGAGGAGGGTGTTCACTAGCAGGTCCAAACACCACTCAGCGAGGAGGGCGCTCCAATCACAGCTCGCGGTCCCTTGCTGGTCCATTCACCCCATACATTGTTGGCATATTTCAATTATTTGTCGTGTAGGTTTGTAAAAAATCTGTCAGCCATAAAATGTACTTGTCCAATGAAAAATGTTGCACACAGTCTTAGAGAAAAACACATGATTTTCATGTGTAAAACATCTAATAAATATGTCATCATATATGGATCATAAGAAATCTTTGGGTTTTTTCACATAGCACTACACAGACTCTCTTAATACACTATTAGAAATCTCATCTATTAAACTATTAAAGTCTCATCTACTACCCCATCAGACTTTAAGTGAAATTCTCAGCAAAAATAAGAGACATGCTGGAAGTAAAGCTGCTAGTCACTTAAGAAACATTGTGTATTTTAAATCCATTTTTCAATTCATGTGAGAATGTCTTTAAAAAACAAGCCTTACTTATTCTACAAAATCTGAGCCTTTTAGCTTGGACTACTTAGAGATATTGATTTCTGGACTAAAGAATCTTGCCTGGAAAAAGACTAGTAGACTTGCAATATACAGTATACTGTATGTGTGAAGGTCAACTGTTGTTCTTTTCCTGTTTATAACTATACTTCTGTACAAGCAGTTCAAGAACCCAACCCCATCCCTACTGCCCCCCCCTCTTTGCAGTTTTTTAAATTTGTCAATAATAATATTTTTTTTGCTATTTATGCTATTTGTACTTTTGTTATGCCAAAAAAATCAATAACACTGTAAAAATACAACAGAATAAGATCAAACATTGATAAGCCTCCAGTGTACGCTCTCAGATTCCATCTCTGAAGACTTGTGGTTAGTGTGTGTAGAGTCACTGATGGTAGAGGAGCTAAAGAAGCAAATATTACAACAGGTACATAGCCATACTTCTGAAAGAAATACTGTAAATCTTTGAGAACAATTGGGAGCCACACTTATAGACCAGTATCCCTGCAGTTCAGTTAATTTCTGCATAGAGCAGTTGCTCATCAAATACTTCAAAGAAGATTACACAGAGGAACAACAGCTAGTTTAGAATAATTCCAATAATGTTGATCTTCATCACCCTGACACTGTCTCCTGGTATACACATTCATGTTTCATGTTAGAAGAAGTAAAAAAAAAAATAAGTCAAATTCAAGATCAATTGTTTTGTTTTTGCTATGTACTGAAAACAGTTGGGTTTCAGATCAAAAAATAAACATGTAACAATGAGATCAGAATTTTAGTTACATTTTCTTACATTTACATCAGGATGTGTTAAACAGTTTGGAAATTAGTACTTTTTTGTTTTGACCCATTCTTTCCTCAAGTGAGCAAAAATACTGGGACATATATTTCTTGTTGCACAGATGTACCCTGTTGTTTAATATTTAATAGCTCTAAATGTCTGCTTTGGGACTGCATTTGTTGTTAAAAAAGAGAGGTGAAGTTGATAAAAGATGGAAAATTAGTCAGGACCATTGTACAAGCATTGAACTTAACTAGTACAGTAATCTGGAATGTTCTGGAGGAAAAAACACTGGTGCACAAACAATCAGACATGTCACAGGTTAGCCAAGAAAAACAATAGCAGTTGATGGCAGAAACATCATGAGAGCTGTGAAGAAAAACTTAAAAACAACAGTGTCACATCACCAATCTACTCTTTGAAGAAGGAAATTCCACAAAATATCAACCATGCATCAGCAGGAACACATTGTCATTGTACAGCCCTGCCATCTCATTACATGTTAATCATTGCTTGCTTGTGTTTCCACAGTCTTTGTGAGTCATTGTATGTCGCCACATGTTTGTCACCACAGTCAAGTGTTTGTTTCAGCTCAGCCATGATGTTTGTCATCAGCCACAGTTATTGTGTTTCAGGTTTTTTTTTTCAATAAAGCCACATGTTTTGGAACCTTGCTGCAGTCAGTCTCCTCCTACCCTCATGCACACTGACAGTGATTAATCACAGTTAAATATTTTATTCATCAGACAGCACTACTTATGTTTGTCTGGGACAGACATTTCTGGTGTCTCTTTTTGTTTCATGCTATTTCTCCTGATCAATTTTAGGAGAATCTCATTTAAATCTCCTGAGCCATCAATGTACAACTTTTGAGCAGTACAATTTTCCTATGGCCCTACTGTAAATTGCTGAGTCTAGCCAGAACGGTTGGAGTTATCTCTGCCTCCAGGGCAATCTCAGGGGTCTGGGTCCTATAGATATAAGTACTATAGATATAAGTTTTGAATAGATGAGAGCTGAATCACAAGCAGGAGAGAATCTTAAAGGGGCAGTAGTTTGTGAAATAGCAGATAGGAAAGTTGCACAGTTGAAATACTCTATTACTGCATATCACGTCATGTCCTAATTGCATTAACTGTGTCTGTAAACTAGGCCTGATTAAAAGTGTTACATTTTCCTTTATGACATTTAATGGAACCTTGTTAAAATCCTCAATGGATGAAAACTGGCTCTTTACCAGCCATTTGGTTCTAATATATATAACTATATATATATATATATATATATATATATATATATATATATATATATATATATATATATATACAGTATTTATACAGTATACAGTGTATACAAGTGTTGCATTCCAACTGGGCATTTTATTATTATCTTTCTTTGTAGAGGACATAATCTATCAAAAGTGCTTCAAAACAGATACAGATGCTTTATTTGTGCAGAGATACTGTCAAAACACTACTAACCTATAGTACAAATAGACAAGGTACTAAAACAAACATGCTACATTTCAGCAGAAGTGATCAAATCTCTAGCAAAAGTTTCGACACCCCTGGTTTTCTAAGTGAAAGTAAGTTAACAAACATAATCATTGTCCAAAGATTATCATGGCAAAAGTAAATGTGTCTTTTTTTTTCCCAACAAAATTTAGAGCATCATTTCTGTTTCTTTGCTGAATTTCGCTTCAGTGAAACATACAAAATGTGACAGAATGTCTGCACTGGCCACTTTTTTCCAATATGTTTAATTCACTTACATCAGCTGTAACTTTGCATTAAAATGTACAGAAGCTTTTTCTCTTAAAAAGCAATAATGAAAGTAATTTAAGCAGGAGTGCTCAGACTTTTGCATCAGTCTGTATTTTTCTAAAACATGATAAAATATCACTAGCCACATGAACAGAGTGAACACTGGTGTGTTTAACATCCAAAATGTCATACTTGTTTGATACATTGGGGTTCATGTGACAAATGGTTTACTGTGACTTAAATATCTATGAAATAAAATACATTAAAATAAATCTTCATTAAAATTAGGAAGAGAGACACTAGGCTCTTACACTGCTGATATGCAAAACAGAGCAAAGAAGAACGAGTTGGGAGTGTGTATGAGATCTGCAAGCCTTCTATGATCTCAGACCCCAAGAGCTCACAAAAAAGCTCTGATCCCATTCCAGAGTGCAGACGTCTGGCTGACTGCCAGCTCTGAAACTGATGCACACATCCCTCCATTTCTGCAACTCCAACTAGGGAAGAAGAGTTCCCTCTCTTTGTCTACTTCTCACTCCTACATTATAATGAAACCTTATCCTTTAAAAATAAAGGTTATTGCTTTGATATATAAAACAGTACAGTTCAATACATAGAACCTTCTGGTTCTGTGGAGGTTTTATATAGGTTCTTAATACTCACACATGTCATTTACCAAAATGATTTGATAAAGAACCATCTAAAGAGAAGCATAATCTATAGGAGCTGGAATTGCCTGCAAGGCTCTTATTAATAATAATTGAAAACCATCCTCTGAAAGGTTCCTTAGGGTCACAGGACTGTTTCTTTTATGACAGAGATTTAGGAGAAGCCTCAAAAGAAGCATCTAGATGGAAAACTTTTCACTATTCACTGTTTCTGAGTATTGTTCATATCACTTGGATGATGATCAGTAACTGCTGCATACTTCTCTGATTTAAGAACTGCTTCCAAAACTAAACCCGTTCAGACTCGTCTGGGACGTCATAGCTTGTTAAAGTCTTAACTAAAAAAGTCATTTTCCACTGTTGATTCCCTCGAAAGAGTGTTAGGAATGACACATCAGACATGTCAAAAAAGCTAGTTTTGTGCTTAAACTGACTGAGAAGCTAAAAGCAAGCAGAGCGAGCTCTGCTGTACACATCTGTGTTTTGAGACGGGTGTGCATGTAGAGGAGAGTGTGCTTTCTTGTGGTCACTATGAACAAAAGCAGAGCCCATCTGGGGCGTCTGGGTGGAGAGCGCTCCAAACCAGGAAATTCATGGCTGACACCAATCACTGCAGCTTTATGGAGTTTGCACACTTGTGCAGTTGGCGGTCAGCCACTTGGCCACGTAAACAGCCCTAATCCTTTTTCCAAGGAGCTTTCAACACTCATCTCTTTGGCAGATTCTCCCCCTCAAGACATGTTTGCTAACACACATGCCTTTTAGCTTTGCAACCTCTCGTGAAATGTCCAGCAGAGGGCAACATTAGCTTAGAGATTCTGTAAAACTAGGAATTCCATGTTGTTGATCATTATTCACTTCTTAGGTATGTGCACTGCTTTGATTTGCCCTCAGAGCTGAAGTGCACTCCTTATACTTTCTCACAGGGAGAAAGTTCTCTATTGTGTTTTGGGTTCAGGAGTCAATTAACTTCAGCATGTTCCCAGACGTATAAAGCTCAGAACAAAAGAGTGCTGAGAGTGAGAGATTTTAGATGTAGTTTCTGATAAATGAAGTATTTATGCTTCAACTGAGTAAAATTGAGGCTTATAACAAAGCACAGACTTATTTGAAAGTTGATGCGTAATGGCTAAATGAAGCATGTTGTATGCTTAGTAGTGTAATGTTGTCTGTGTGATAGTTTTGTATTGTACCTCAGTGTGTTTGAGTGTGAGCAGGGTTCCTGTGGGGGTTGGGTAGGTTTGATTTCCTCTGCTCCCGGGGGGATTGGGTAGACACAGGGTAATTTGTAGTGAAATTTCCAGGAGGGTTCGTTTTGCAGGTGGCTGGGCAGGCAGGGCGTGGTGGGGAATGAGAGAAGCAATTTGCTGTCTGCAGGCTGTGAATATGAGCATTGTTGTGCAGTGGCAGGTTGGAGTGTTGGAGGCGGTGTGCTCAGAGATCAGGGTGGATTCGTTCAGGCATGAGTTCAACTAAATTTTCTCACAAAAAGATTAGATCTTTACTACCAATGACAGGCTATTTACAGCGTTTCACCATTTTTAATCTTGGCTTGTGACAGCACGTGGCCCTGTAATACATTGAACAATCGAGTACGGTCAAGTTCCCTGCAACTTACACAACTCATGGAGTATAGTTTAGATTATCTAAGCATGCTACTTAATAATCATATCTGCATTAAATCATGAATGGGAACAATCCAATACAACCAGTGCAGAAAATAGATCTATTTAGATTTTCTATTTGGCTTAAATTTGGCTTTATTCTCTTATATGTGCCATGTGCCTCAGCACTAGCTGAAATGATCAGAGCAAATGTATTCATTTCATAAATAGTTGATTTACTTGTTTATTTTATTTATTTATTAGATTCAACTTTTGCCAATGTGATTTGCACACAATGGAATTTGACCTCCACATTTAACCATGCAGTGAAACACACACACAGTAGTGAACACTAGACTGTAAAAACATGTGAAGCGGTGGGCAGCCCTACTCACAGTGCCGGGGAGCAGTTGGGGGTTAGATGCCTTGCTCAAATGCAAGACCTGGCCGGGGACCGAACCAGCGACCTTCTATTTACAAGACCAGTCACAAGACCACGGCCCCAAAATAATTATCCTTCTGCATTATCCTTATGATTGCATGAATAAGATATTCAACATATTTCAATATTACATTAGGATGCTTTAGGAAATATTTTGAATCTCTCTCAAAAATATTTTTTTTTCTGTCATTTTTTATCTGTCAAGCAAAGATAAAGCAGCATCTGTAACATCAACAAATAACAGGTGCTTAATACATTCTTAGAATCCTTATTCTACAGACAAATTATATGAAAGCTTGCAGAACAAGTGAGTTCTAACCTAGTCATTAGCTGAAAAAACATTTTCTGATGGTTATTATCCACTTATTATCTTGCAATGTTGTTGTTTTTTATTTATCATATGACAAATATGAATGTTATGTGTGATATCTCAATATAAGTGCTTACTTTTCTATTCTGTGTCAAATGTTGTTTGAGGCCTTGGTGTCTATTAAACATTCAGTCACCAGATGCACAGATGTGCAGAGCTATTGCAATTTATTGGTGGGCAGAATGCTATTATCATATGAATGAGCTGGTTTATCTTACCTTCATGTCTGACCTTCTAATGGCCTTGCTTTCAAACCAGGGAATGGAGCCATTTGTGTTATAAATCATATTCCTTAATAGTCCACTGTCATTTTAGGATTTCTGTCTAAATCTACATTAACAAATGTTAGGTTTGTTTATACAGCAACTACATAGAATCTAAAATGGTGAATTTTTTAGAAAACATTTTTTTATTATTTGTAATAAGAGCAGCTGTGGTCTGGTGGATCTGAGCTTGTGCCCAGAATGTTGCTGGTTTGATCCTCAGGCAGGTCATAAAAGAAGTGCCCTAGAGCAAGGCACCTAACCCCCAACTGCTCCCTGGATGCCGTAAATAGGGCTCCCCACTACTACCATCCTAGTTGCTAACCAGACGGGTTAAATGCAGAGGTAAAATTTCCTCAATGTGGGACTAAGAAAAGTAAAAAAAATAAATAAATAAATAACACAAGCATTTGGTTTATTGGTGTGTACAGAACATTTTGACACTTTTGGATTTTTTGTTTTGTTTTGTCAGGCTGCACAGCACTGAAGGAACTTCATGTACGTTCATCTTATAACACAGATTTGTGCCACAGAAAGTCACCCTACACCAGCACAAAAACTGAGAGCTCCATACTATTTGTTGTACTTGTTCAAACACCAGCAGCAACTAAAATCAAAGCTTATTTTTTAAATGTTTTTCAACATTTTTAAAAGCATATTTAAAAAAAAAGATATGGTACATCATTCATATGAAACAAAACCTTTAAGTTCAAAATAAGTAGAAATGAACAACTTCCTTTTGCATGTGCTTTAGATAATAAGAAAGTCATGAATATCTGAATGAAAGAATAGATGCTATCCACCAGCAGGTCCAGGCTATTTAAAATGTTGCAGTAATATTCCACTCAGTCAAAGTCATACCACACATTACTTCACTGACACAGATGCTTATTTGAGTATTAGCACAGCTTTTGACCTTTCTGCATTACTGAAACTTTAAACAATGTCAGTGGTATATTAATTTAGAATAACTTCTGTCAACCTCTGCTACTGTTATAGTTCAGATCAATCAGAAAGTGCATGTAAGTCTGCTGTGGAGGTCAAATAAGAAGATGTGCAAGTGCACATTTAGCTCTTTTATTCCAGGGAAGCCATTTTAATCTCCATAGCTTTGGTGCTGACTCAAATAGAAAAGCAGCACTTTGAATCCACTGCCAAGTGTCTCATGCTCAGTTTTATGTCATGCCAAAACTGAGAGCTCTGTAGAGAAACACATATGGAGCCCCAGGGAGAAATCAGATTGTTTGATTTCATTAGCAAATATGTATTCATAGGAGAGACCCCTGTCTTTCACTAACAGCACTGCCAGGAATTTGATGGTGCATGGCGAAGACCTGGATGGGTTTAAAATCTAATAAGAAAGGTGTGAGGAGAAGAAAACCACACCATAGTCTGGCATCACGCGCTTGTGGTCTCTGACATGTGCTGCTCTTTTGGGTGGTTTTCACTGCATATCTCTCTCTCTCTCTCTCTCTCTCTCTCTCTCTCTCTCTCTCTCTCTCTCTCTGGGCTTTTCCTGAAAATTCAGAAGACACAGCTGGTCAGAGAATGCGATGTGCTGTCAGTCATGTTGTCGTCTCAGCGTGGGCGGGTGTTTTTCTTCCCCGAAGGGGGGGAGTGCAGCACCTGTTTTACATTCCACTGGGGGGCCTGGCCTCGAGTACTGGAAACCAGGGGCCATTTCCAGAAACAGAATTGCCTATGGAAGAATAAAATCCAATGCCATTTGTTTTCCGTGAATTTTCTTAAGTTTATTGTCCTTTTAAGTTGTTTTGCAACTGAATAATTGAACAGTTTGTAAGCTGAGGCTCTCATTGTTGACTATATTAGTAATCAAGTGTAACTACTGAATAGTTTTGGTGATTATTGCAGAAAACATAGTTAAATAAATGAAAACATCTATAGAGAACATATAAATGTATATTATCATCATACAATTACATTTTAATATTTTTTCAACTAATTAGTAATTGATTAATTGACCATAATCAGTTAAACGTAAACCTATTGTTTTCAGCTCTACTGCAACACCTGACAAAAACATATAGAATCATCACCCTTCAGGGATGTTCTTTAACATTTACTTTGTTGTAAATAAAATGATAATTAATTATAAAATAAATAGAATTAAGTAGAGGGACAAGTTATGGAATCACTTCATGTTGAGGAATAAATATGAAATCAAATTGTAATTTTCATTTATAAAGCAAATCCAGCACAAGCCTAAAATTACTCTGCAATTATAAGGGAAAGTAATTGAGAGAAAACATGTCCACAACAAGAGAGTTATTAATAACTATTAATTATTGATACAGGATTATAAAACGGAACCTTAAAAGAGTCGACTTAAATTTAGGACACTTTTCTCAGTCTATTGAAAGAACATAATGATGGTGGTAATCATTTTGTGGTCCATTTTCATTTTTTCATCATAAAGAAAGTTAAAGCTTTTCTTCAGGACAGGCATATCAGCTCAATGACCAACAAACAGTCTGGATCGCAATCAGAGTGAACATTTCTGTTGGATGTAAAAAAATTAGTCTACCCTGCAACACTGAATGATCAACCTGCATTTTATAAAATTGTGAACTACTTTCATGGTGAATATTGTTTGTCATTAGTGAAGAGCATGCTTCAAAAAAATTCAGGCCACCATAAAACCAATAGGAGGACCAACTACTTTGTAAACATGTAAAAAAAGTGAAAACAGCTGCATATGCTGTAGCTTTTGTTTTTTTTATGTATGGCAAGATATCTTTCTCATCTAGCATCATCTTAGAGAACGTGGCATGCTCACTACATGCCATGCTTAGTAAGGGTGTTTTGTTATGTGCACAGCATGAAGTGCCCTTGAAGCTGCTTCAGTTAAGGTGACATATCGAATGCAACTGTCAGCAGGTGTAGCATCCGTGACTTCAAACAATGCTGCTGCAAGGGAGAAATGGATTTACGCAGTGTGAAGTCTTTATCTGCAACATGCTTGCTTTTTTGTCTGCAGGATTTAGTTGGAAATGGTTTCTGCTCACTGACAAATCCTAGCCAGGGGCCTCCACAGAGTTCAGTGTTATTGCTGAAGTAGGTGTTTGATTAATGCTATGAAATGACCGCCGTTTTTTCCTCCATGCCTTGTGCAAACAAACCACAGTGATCCGAGAACATCTGGCTTGGGTGGAAAGGCCTATAAAGTGAATCAAATCCCGCTACAGTTATTACATAATTTTAATTACATGATATTGTCATGGAGCTAGTTGTCCAAGAATGAGCCTATTTCTTTCCTTGCAGTATTGCACAACTCTACAGATCTGCTCAAACTGGGCAGCTTGTGTTTTACAGATATTAAGAGGTTGCCTTTATCTTACAAACTTGAACACAGTTTGCATATAAACAGCATAATAAAATATCTCACTCTCAGGCTAGTCTGAATAAAAGTGAATATCATTTATTTTGGGTTGTGATTTTTTTTAGATTAAACTTTTTTGCCAGTGTGATTTGCACACAACAGAATACACACACACGCACACACTAGGCTGTAAGAACATGTGCACAAAGTTGTGGGCCGCTCTATCAACAGTGCCTGGGGAGCAATTGGGGGTTAGATGTCTTGCTCAAGGGCACTTCAGTGATGACTTACCTGCAAATCGAACTGGCAGCCTTGCAGTCACAAGACCAGATCCCTAACCACCAGACCACGACTGTTTATTATTCTGTATTCTGACTTTTGTCATAAGAGCTGCATATGCTGAAACCTTTCTTAAATTATTCATTTTCAACTACTTTTCAACTATAACTTTCCTCTCTACAAATTTGACCTCATTTTGTCATGAACTCACATCATCATAGCAACTTTATGGTGCTGTTCAGCAGCTGTATTCAGACACTTCAGGAGATGATGGGGGGAAAGCTGGAAATAGCAGAATAACTGCTTGGGATATGCTTCTCATGGAATAGCTTAAAATGGAAGCACTCGATGCACTACTGCATCTAAAAAATCAGGATATTGTGGGGGAAAACAGCTTAAAATATCTCACTTTACATGTAATGAATGTAAAATACTATATGACGGTTTTACTTTGTGAATTAAATCATATACAAAAAAAATATGATAATCTAATTTTAAGAGAGGCACTTGCACATAGTTGGTTGCAGTAATCTCATTTTTAGGAATATTTCAGGATTTTTAAAGACACAACATTCCTTTTAGTCACTGTTAACCAGATTATAGTCTGAATAGCCAGTGGGAGGAAAGCACTACATTTGTATGCCTCTTTAATTTAACACTGATATACATCATGTCTAGTATCTTAATCACTCTCATCTTGCAGTCCACAAAGTGACTGAACATGGACAGTCATGAGAGGGAAACTTGATTTCCAGATTCTGTGATGAATGATAATTTACTAATTGTTCTATGATTTTTTGCTCCTTCTTCATTTTTGGGTCAATCTACAAATTTTTGATGATAGGTCAGAGCACTATGAGGACCATAGCAAAACATTCAGCTTGCACCTCTTGATGTAGTCCACTGTGGAGTTGAGATGTGTTTTGGATCATTATCCTGTTATAGAGGTCATCTGTTTTCATCTTCAGCAGTTTTACAGACTGTATGATGTATTTAACTGAACTCATTCTTCCCTCTGTCTAGTGAAATGCTCCCCATGCCAATGGCTGCAACTACAAAACATGATCAGTTAATCAATCCAAAGCTTCTAGAGATGTTCTTTGATGAAATTCTGCACGTTTTTTTTTCTCCAAACATGTTTTTGCTCATTGCAAATAAAAAGCACTATTTTATCATCAGTCCACAACACTTATTTCCAAAATACATTGGGCTGGTTTAAATGTTCCTTTGGAAATTTCTGTTGCTGACTTCTGTGGTGAGAATGAAGGAAAGATTTTCTTCTGATGACTTTTCCATGAAGCTCATATTTGTGCAGGTATCTCTGCACAGTACAACTACCACTTCACAGTCTGCTAAATCTTCCTGAAAATCTTTAGCATGCAAACAGGGTTGTTTTTTTTTGCAATTCTACCTGTTTAGTAAACTTCTGTTCTTTAATATGATTAACAACTCAATAAAAACACTTCTTATAGTCTTCTCCTCTATTGTGGGAATCAGTTGTTTTATTTTTGAGAAGACTAGTCTGCTGCTTAGAGGAGCTCATAGCTTCTGATTGGTGCAACACGATTTGAGGAGTGAGTGTATTTATAAAATTAATAAAATGTGCATGATATTTATTTTTCTAAACATGATTATGAACAAGTCATAACCATAACAAGTTAGTTAAGATCTAAGACCTTGGTAAAAGTTATCTGAGGGCTCAGATCTCTTGGGGTGCCCTAAACTTTTCATGGTATTTCTTTCTGTTCTTTCTATAATTGCAAAAATACAATGATTAAAATGTTTAAATTAATGCTTCATCCTTAATGTTATGCTTTTTGGAGGTCAGTTCATCTTCTACTCACTTAACTATTCACAGTAGCAGAACTGTTGTCTCAGGAGGCCCAAACGTTTGCATTCCACTGTATATTGCAAACTGTTGTTGTGCAGATAGAAATGCTGGGTTATTCCTTTAAGCACAGTATCCACAAATTTCTAAATTGTGCAAGTGATTGTCAGATTTAGCATAATGAGAAAAAACTAGGTGCACATTACCAATATTTTTATTTTGTTGGAGTACCTTAATTAATATTTGGTCAGAAAATAAGTTCTGCCATAAAAACTTGGGAATATGAGTGAGGATAATTGTATTTTAATCCAAATTCTATGATACAATGATGAAATGTATCATAAATGAAATTTTAAAATCCAGATCCTAACCTCCTTTGAGCAAGCTGAAGGCAACAGAGGCAAGGAAAAACCCCCTATGGCTAGGAGCAAGAAACCTTGAGATGATCTGAAGCTCAATAAGGGGAACTAATCCTTCACAGGCTGATCTAGATTCAAGTCTATTAACAGAGAAATTAATGGTTTATTAGAGCCATTGGTATAATCCCCATCCTCAGTCCAGGTCTAGCAGCATTAATTCTCAAGCAGATACTGCCGGATAGACAGACGGCATGGGTGGAGTCACCTCCCTCAGCAACAGGACCATGACCAACCTGGTGGTGGTGGGGAGGAAGGAGGATGACATTGATTCAACGCACCTGCAAATGATAGAGCAGAAACAAGATGTTTCCTTTTAAAGTTGAGTAGTAACTTGTGATTGGCCAGGAAGCTGAATGAATGAGTGATGTAGTACTGGCTTAGGTAAACGCTGATTAGCACAAAAGCATTTTTATTGCAGAACTTCTGCTTCCACTTCCATTCTTCTGAATGGACCCAATAAATCCATACATAAGTCGTCACCACAGTGGAGTACAGCATGTTGTGTAGTTTATTGTTTGTTGAAACTGAAAGTTTGGCTCATAATTCCATTTCTCATGTTAACAAAACCTCACAGTAATGATTTACATCCTGAAAGCTCTCCATCATTCTGTATCACACTTTCTTCACTAAATATTTTAATATTGATATTCTATATGAGAATGTAACAAAGTTTATTTTATTTTAGTTTAAAGTGTATTACTGTTTGCTGACCTTGGTATTTTTGCAGCATAACCACTTCAGTCTTTGTTGACGTGGCCATTTTCATCAGTGCCAGTGCCTCAGAGTTTATTATCTCTCAAGCTTTTCTTTCTGTTTTTTCAGGACATACTGAACAAATGCGTGTCTATTGATTTGTGCTATGTGCAGAGCAGCTGTGTCAGGCCCAGGTGCTGTCTGCTCATTTTCTTTGTGTCTCAGGAACAATTTAGACCATAATTCCTGTTGGAGAAGCCTCAGTTCTTGACTGCCAAAGAAAGCCAGATGAAAGCTGTTAATGCCGAGTGGCTTTGGAGCTCGAAACACTTCTCCACAAAAGGTGTGGATTTCTGCTTTCTCTCACCCTCAGCTCTCCTCCTGCGTTATTTTCCCTTTTGGGCCTTCTCTAGCCTAAACTTAACAGCTACACCATGTTGAGTTGGACCTCCCAGTTCACTTTTATTGCATTAACGTGTCCTGTAAAATCACTCTTCTCTTTATAACACATCACACACCATATATCATTGTGCTGTGTCAATATACCCAAGCTGATACTGTGAAGCAGGTGCATTATATGCAAACATGAATTTAAATTAGAATTATTTGTGATATTTAGAATCAGAAGAGAAGTACAACTTTTTCAAATAAAATTAAATTAGAAGATGAAATATGTTTTCCACTTTACCCAGCTGAATCTGTAATCGTGTGGAAGACATGTAGAATCCAAATTTTGCTTCTTTAGTTTAGTAGGAATGAGTTCTCATTGTTTTCCTCTGTATAGTAGTAACACTGTAATTCAATAGTCACCTAAATAAATAATAATAATAATAATAATAATAATAATAATAATAATAATAATAATAATAATTTTATTTATATAATACCTTTCATACATACATGCATCTCAAAGTGCTTCACAGAGGTAAGAAAGAGGCAAAAACATTAAAAAAAGATAAAATATAGTTTAGAAAATAAAGCTGAATAAAATGTCTTTTATAAAATAAATTATATTACAGCATAAAAAGCAGCAGAGCTCCAAAATAATAAGAATGATTTGATTAGAAACAAACAAAAATATAACTGGTAAATAAAAAAAAATAAATAAAAGTATGTCTTTAACTTCATTTAATTAGCACAAACTAATCCAGGTCTCATAGTTTAGTCAATGTGCTTTAGGACACTGTATGACTTACTCTGAACTTTAAAAAATAACACAAAAACAACATTGGCTTAATTTGCCATCTTAGACAACAACTCAGAGTAAGAGTAAGTTTTATTAATGATGCTTTTGACTTTTTATTTTTAGTTGTTTTACAGTTCACAGGTCATACTTGTCATATAACACTTCAGCTGTTCTATGAGACCTAAGTTAGAAGGTTGAGAGAGGTTTAATGATGTATTGTCACAGACATACGGACAAATTTAGATAATTACTGAATTCTGGTAACATTAGTTTTGCATGTGTTGTAGCTGATTGACTACAATTGGGGCATGTGAAAAAATATGTAAATATTATTTTTGAATGAAGCATTTCCACCTTGAGGTGTAATAAACTGGGTCAGGGGCAATTAACAGATTAACAAATTTAACAAGTGAAAACTTTGATGCAGCTAAAAATATTCCTCGGAGCTTTATTTTATGCTAATTATTTCCTCTGCTATTTCAAATTTCATTTTTAAGCAGTGTAAGTTAAATCTTCATTATTTTAATAACACCGAAAACATTTGACTCGTATATGCCATGTGGTGAGAAAAACAAATTGACCCAATTTTACTTGTGTCTTTTCTTTTCTTCTTCCAGAACCCTAAAATGCCTCAAAGCCATTAAAGGGATCAGCTTTCAATCTCCACTGAAACTGACAAAACAGGTAGTGAGATGGTTTTCACTAAACAATGTGAAAGATTTCTTCATGCCCCAAGAAGCATGCCAGATCTCTAAGTTCAGTATAGTAACCAAACAAACTGCAGAAAAAATTAATGCAAAACATAAACATAGAGTTCAGGTAGTGCTAATGCAGCCAAACCTGGACACAACATGGGGTAAATAACATAATAACTCCATATAAGCACAGCCCCAGCTGTGAGAGCTGCGCAGTAATTTGTTAGGAAGATGACTTGCTTAATGAGAACCACTTGCTGCCGGACTCCATAAATTCTGGAGCAGTGGGGAGAGGGGACTGGGGAGATTGGGGGGAATTGGGGGGAATGGGGGGTGAGATTTTCTGTTCATCCTCTGAAGTGCTTAGAAAACATTCGATGCACGTCACGCTGACAGCCTCTGAATTTCCTGCTGTCCCAGATGTGCATCCACAGCTGTGGAGCAAATGTTACACAAAACCCCATTGGGTCTAGAAATAGCTCATAGAATGAGAACTTCAGATTTGATTGTGTGTGTATATGCATATTCAAAAGTGCTTTCTATCTATCTATCTATCTATCTATCTATCTATCTATCTATCTATCTATCTATCCATCCATCCATCCATCCATCCATCCATCAACCCACCCATCCATCCATATAGCTATCTATCTAGCTATCTACTGTATCTGTCTGTGTATGAATTCACAATATCAATATATCACTCTCTTCATTGCAAACACATGCACTGGTTCATTTTATATGTATGTTCATATGCTTTTGTTTCAACTGAGAATCTGGCTGCCATGGCCATGCAGTAGGTGGCCATGTTGGAAAAGCCATCAACACTATCAAACCGTTCTGAAAGTGTGAGCTTTCGTAATCAGTTCTTTTTGTTTGCCTCTGTCAGGGTGGCCCCATGAGCTGACACATAATGAGATTTCTCCTTCTCTCCTGCTTTCCCCTTGTTCATTATTTCTCTGTTTACATGTCAGGCAGCAGCATATGGAACTGATAGACATGACGCCATGCAACATGTTCTCAGGTCTTCACACTCTTCCAAAAAGCTGCACAATGGGGAGCTTTTCCCACAGTTTTTCCCTGCATTGGCCAGCTTAGCCTTGACACCCATCCAGGGGTACTAATACGTTACATCCCGTTGGGATGACCAGCCCTTTCCAGCACTGCAACATGAGACAGTATTGCTGCCATTGCATACTATACTTTACACAGTCTGATCCTGCACAATCCAATGGCGTGGTGGAGATAAGTTCACAAAGCAATGGGGACACGAAGAGGGCCAAGCACCACGGAGGTTATCAGCACTGGACATGATAGATGGATTAGTCAACACAGAGCATGGACACAGGGCCGAGGCACATGTCTCTCATCGAAAGGAAGAGGATGGGCCTTTGCACTGTTGGGGGTGGTGTAGTAGTATGTGAGTGGAGTTAGGGGGTGGAGGGCTGTTGGCTTCTTTTCATTTAGCAAGAGTTTTCTGATTCAAAAGCAGATAAACACCATGCTGATAGGGTCTTTACTCAACACTGACTGGACTGAGTTGTGTGAGGATGTGTGTATGTGTGCTGAATTAGTGCATGTCCTGCTATACACTGAATGGAGGCTCTGTTGGCCACTTATAAGCCAGTGACTTTCACTTTCTCTTGCTCCCCTTTGGCAACGATTGCATTGACGTAACCTAGACTGATTCATTTGTCTTCACCTTATTTGCCTAAAACATTTCTCTTGGAAACTTTGGTGCTTAACTTGTGTTTTTTAACATTTTAAAAATGGGACATTTGAATGATATTTATCTTTCCTTCTGGAATGTCAAATGGCACTTGGACCTGTACTAGCTCACAAGCATGTTTGTGGATGGATCCAGAATAGACTAGGAGTAGGTATTGTTATGGTTGCTATTAATAAATATAAAGAAGATTGAACAGCTAGCATAAAGCATAATTAATAGTGGATTGTTTGGTTAATTTGGTAATTAACTTTGTGCTTTTGGCCATACAGCTAAGATCCTGAATTTTCCCTCGGGCATCAATAAAGTGTGTGTGTGTGTGTGTGTGTGTGTGTATCTATCTATCTATCTATCTATCTATCTATCTATCTATCTATCTATCTATCTATCTATCTATCCATCTATCCATCCATCCATCCATCCATCCATCCATCCATCTATCTATCTATCTATCTATCTATCTATCAGATGTATATATAATGCATAAATATGAATAACATTATCAGCCATAAATAACAGAGATATGGTAATGAAGAGTGCAGTGGGTAATGGTTATATACAGTGAGGAAAATAAGTATTTGAACACTCTGCGAATTTGCAAGTTCTCCCACTTAGAAATCATGGAGGAGTCTGATATTTTCATCTTAGGTGCATGTCCACTGTGAGAGACATAATCTAAAAGAAAAAATCCGGAAATCACAATGTATGATTTTTTAATAATTTATTTGTGTGTTACTGCTGCAAATAAGTATTTGAACACCTGTGAAAATCAATGTTAATATTTGGTACAGTAGCCTTTACAGAGGTCAAACATTTCCTGTAGTTTTTCACCAGGTTTGCATACACTGCAGCAGGGATTGTGCCCCATTCCTCCACACAGATCTTCTCCAGATCAGCCAGGTTTCTGTGCTGTCACTGAGAAACACGGAGTTTGAGCTCCCTCCAAAGATTTTCTATAGGGTTTAGGTCTGGAGACTGGCTAGGCCACTCCAGAATCTTGATATGCTTCTTACAGAGCCACTCCTTGGTTATCCTGGCTGTGTGCTTTGGGTCATTGTCATGTTGGAAGACCCAGCCACGACCCATCTTCAATGCTCTAACTGAGGGAAGGAGGTTGTTCCCCAAAATCTCGCAATACATGGCCCCGGTCATCCTCTCCTTAATACAGTGCAGTCGTCCTGTCCCATGTGCAGAAAAACACCCCCAAAACATGATGCTTCCACCCCCATGCTTCACAGTAGGGATGGGCTCTTCTTCAAGGAACATTCTTCAATTCATTCTTTGTTATTTTTTAACCCACCTGTTTAAAACTAAAATCACATTTGTTTAGGGTTGAAGCTGTTTTAAATGTAATGTATTAAAATATATTATTGAAATTAGTAGCAGGTGTAGCAGGAGTAATACCAGCATTAGTACTATTGATAGCAGCACTAATAGTAAAATGATGGGAGGTAAAATATGTGTATTATTATTATTATTATTATTATTATTATTATTAATAATAATAATAATAATAATAATAATAATAATATAAGTGGTCTCTGGCACTATCACTGCATTATAAGTCTAAGAAAGACCCTTTCAGCAGAGCAATGAGTGGGTGAGAACAGCCTGAGAGAGATAAGGGCACAGCGAGAGAGGAGGCAATTGGATAGTGTTCTTTCTCTCTCACTCACACTCTTTTCTTTGCTCTCTCTCTGTCATTGCACTGTGTGTGTGTGTGTCTTTTGTGCAGTAGGTGATGAGTGAGAATCAGGCCCCAGGGAGATCACGTCACCACAGAGATTGGCCACACTGCCTAGCAACCTCACCCCTGAGCCCAGAGGAGGAAGTGAGAAGGGAAAGGTGATCCTCTTTTTAAACATCATAATAATGGCACTTTTCAACAGGGGAGACAAAATGGATTAACCCCAATGATGCTGAAGCCTGTTAAGCTCTGTTTTAATTGGCACATGAAAGGTAAACCGAGCACAAAGATTAAGAATATCATTTTGAAAAGCACCCAAAACAAACAAAAGTCAATTACAGCTTTTTCCAGATCAAACGTATGCCGGCCAGTGGGTCCCCATCTTACTGCCAAGAGATTTGCTTTTGCAGTACATCAGTGTCCTCCCGTTTGACTTATATAGTGTTTCCTCCACAGAGTTTTGAAAAGTCTGTCACTATCAATCTGACCAAAAGGAATGTTTTATGCACTGTCCATATGAATCAAATACACAGAATTCTTCACTAACCTGCTGGTTTTTGTTGCCAAGTGGTTTGTGTTTGGTTGGCATAGAGCGAGTGCAAGTGAGTCAGTGCATGTATGAGAGGTTAACCTCCCTCTTGTCCCACTCATCAGTCTCCAAACCACCAGGGCATTACTCAAACACTGGCTTTAACTTTGGCTTCCTTCTCCGCTGTATTAACAGTGCTGTGTATAGATACCCTTGTCAACAACTCAGGCTTTTGGCAGATGGTCTATAGCTCAAAAGAAGGTTTGGAGTCTCCTGTTGATTTCTGTGATACACATCCATATTTACAGTGATGATAACTTCTTTCACAACTGGCATATTGTAAAATATTTTGTTGCATTCTTTCATTAAGGATTTGAACTTTCTGTGTCAATTCCAATTTGTTTTCAAGTCCCCCATCAGAAGTTAAATGAAAACTTTTTTTTATACTTATGCATTCAGGACTATTTGACTTATTTAAATACTTTAAAATTGTTGACTATTTCATCTAGTCTTGCCAGTGGAACCCTGTTATCATTTGCCACATACTTACTAATGAAGCACTGACATGCTGATGTGTGTAAACCTAACACAAAGCCGATTTTTGAAACACAACCATAGATGGTTTATAAAGTTTAAACAGAAGCATGGGTGTCCAAACATTGGCATTTATCTTCTCATTTCTTCCTGTAAATAATCCTTAAGTACTTCACCAGCTCAAAAATTCTGAACTTGGAATGTGCATTACACACATGTGCCGCGCCAGTCAAATAGCTTTTTATTTATTTTTTTAACTTTTGAAAAACACTAACTTCCTTTATATTGTGCATTTTTATTATTTGAGTGGGTTTATACCAACAGTCATTATTTCAACCTTGTATTCAACAGCCTGTTTTATTTACTTTGCCATTAAGAATGATGTACTGTAGATTACCTCTGTTCATGATGCCGTCTAGGCCAAAACAGTTCTTATAACTTCACTGTGAATGGGTTGGGCTAACTTCTTTATAACTTCAGCTAAATATATCTAAACATATTGTTTCCATTAAATCATAAGGACAATGAATTAGTTTAGTGAATATAATGTTGAATATGCTAATATAAACAGTGATGCACATGCACAATACAGTACCACATCAATATTTTGAATATCATGAAAAAGTTCATTTGTGTTCATAATTTAATTTGAAAAGGTAAACTGTGATTTATTTTATATTCATGTCATGTAAAGTGACAGTGACACTCCCGCCTCAGTCACCATGTGCTTCTGTTGTGTGTGTGATTTCTATTGTCCATGCCCTCATCACGTTGCTCTGTTAGGTTAATACATCTGTTACATCTGTCTTGTGTTATTCACAGTCCTGCTTGTGCATTTGCCCAAATGATTATGCCTGTTATTTAAGCCCCCTTTTGTCTCTCTGTCCTTTGTCAGTCATTAAATGTATCAATGTCTGTGTGTATTGTGATCTGGTGTTTTCATCTGTTAATAAAAGTATTGGATTCCCACAGTAACATATAATGAATATAAAATATGTGACAATTTACCCATTTTCCATTAAATTATGAACACACATGAACTTTTTTCATAATATTCTAACTTTTTGAGATGCACTAGTCTGTACACAAATGCATTTGCTTTGGTTATGAGAGCTTTTTATGATGAATAGAGAGACGGACCAGGAATGCTTCATCATTACATGAAAAGTTTATTCCTGTTGCTTTAAAGTTTGGAGTTATGCAGTTTTACAAGTGATGGTGTGTTTATCAGGGAGAAGACCTACTGTTTCATTAGTAGTTTGCAAAATTTACAGAAACGGGAACAAAAAACTGTCAACACAAGAATACTGTTAATACTTTGTACATGGTTGCATGTCCTCTCTTCTGTATCTGCATCTCCATCTTTCATAAACACACATGCACACACAAACACACACACCCAAAGCTCATACCCTGAACTCATTTCAGCCGTGTAACGAGACAAATGATTGTCTTCCTGCCAGACAGTGCAGAGAAGGGCTGTGGACACGGCAGGTGCAGCTGGGCCTGAAATTGCTTTGTTTAAACTTGTCAGTTTGGAATGGAGATTTCAGAAAGCATCCTGAGGCAAGTGCAAGTGAGCTCCATGCAGACATCCCAGATCGTGTGTGTGTGTGTCGCTGTGTGAGCCACTGAAATCAGAGCCGGTGTGTGTTTGACCTGAGCTTGGGGTGAAAATAGAATGCAGACCCTGTAGCAGCCTGCAGCCAAAACGGCAGAGACCCTTCAATAATTCACACTGTGTTATCATGGTGCGCCAAGGGCCCTGCTGCAAAATTTGAGGCTGTTGTTTGTTTACGCTTGTCGCCATCTCCTCTGGCTGTCAGAACGTGGGCTGTTGGAAGGAGCCCTTTCAGTGGGAACACTTTAAGTTGGCTTTCTGCTGTAAACAAGTTCAATGATTTATGGCTGGAGTCAGTGAAAATGATACCAGTGCAAAACATAATTAATCGCATGCTAATTTCATTACTCAAACCCTCTGCTGAAGATGCGTCACAGGCGAGGTGAAGCAAGGCAGCTGACTCTCGCCTCCTCTGAAAAATTCCATTTCAGCACTCAACACGTCAATTAAACACTCCAGAAACTAAAGCAGCAAGACTTTAAGCTTAAACACTGGCATAAGTATATCTAAGCCAGAAGAAATATATGTGGCAAAACTAGCAAAAAAGAAGCTACATGCAATTAACTCTTGGATGTTCAGAGTTAGTATTGCCACATATTTCTTTTCCAGGCTTAGATACACCCATGCCAGGTTTTAAGGCTGTAATTTTTCTGTAAATTTAAAAAAAAATTCTGACTAATTATGTAGACCTAGCAAAGTTACACTGACTTTAAATTGCCATTTATAAACACAATCAAATCAAATGAAAATAAACAAAAAAGAGATAAAAATGCAAATAATATTTGCTTTGAATCTCATCCAAATGAAAAAAAAAACCTTTTGTTATCAGCAACTTCTATATATTAAGTGTGTCTTTTTGCTGGTAGACAAATATTTGCATTACACAGGGTTAGCATAGCTTTAAAGATGAATCCTCATCTTTCAAACTCAACCCTCACCCCTCTTTTTTAGCCACTGGCACATTTTGCTGAAGCATTTCCACGATGACGGTTTGATTTGAAACTCCCATAAGCAGCAAAGCCCTGGCATTCCTTCTCCTGCTCGTAATGGCTCACGGCTGCAGGGAAGGAAACACTTTCCTATTAGTCACATTTACAGATTAAGGGAGAGACTGCTGGCCTTCACTGGAAGACATGCCGAAGTAGGTGAGAGGTGACCATTACAAACACCTCATCAATCATTGCAAAGGAAAGAAACACACAAATGCTTCTAGTCATTGTTGTTGTAATTATCAGCAAGTATAACTGTTATTATTACACTTATAACCCTGAAACCTACCACCTTATATTAATGGTGGGGCAATATGATATGGTATTGTTACTACCAACACAAGCATTTCTGAGTATATAATGGATATCATCAGTACCTCCTGAACACTGAAGAAGTGCTTTAGAATAAGGTTTAGAAGAACTGTTTAAAGATTAAGCTTTGACACTGCAAGAGAGCACATTCTGTTATATTGCATATAAAGTAAAAATAAACATTTTCATGGATTTTGTAGCATTTTTTAAAATTGACATTACCTGATACAATGTATTAAACAACAGATAATAATTTACAATACCGGTCAAAAGTTTTGGAATAGTTTTAGAGTTTACAACATTTCTGCAGTGCACCTCGTTGGTCAGGGGTTCATCCTACAGCAAGGTAATGACCCAAAACATCCAAGCTGCCAGAACTACCTCAGGAAAAAAGAACAAGATGGTCAACTTGAAAACATGGAGTGGAGCACAGTCTCCAGACTTAAACCCCATCCAGCTGATTTGGGATGAAGTGAAAAGCAAAGCAAACCTACAAGTGACAACATTTATGTGAACTTCTGCAGCAGATTTGTGAAGAACTGTGAAGAATATTTGATGTCTGTTGTAGAAGGAATGCCATGAGTGTGTTCAGCTGTTATATCTGACAAAGGTGCTACTGTGATGAGTCCAAAGTTTAGATACATTTTGTCTGAAAATTGATTCCAGGAGCTCTTAGTTAACTCTTGTGCTTTCACTTCAGGGTGTAATGAGACATTAACTCAATCATTTTCAATACAAAACTGGAAAAATTGGAGTGTTCTAAAACTTTCGACCAGTAGTATATATACAAAAATAAAATATATTCAATATATTTTTATCACATTGACCATCTCGACTATATAAGATAAAAAGATTTGACACAGCAGGTTGTGCAATGTTGTGCAACTAAATTAATATGAATCTAAATCTTCAAAAAATAAAGTGCCACATTAACATCCATTTTTCATGAGATTAAAGATTTGAGCAAAGCACATGATCTTGGCTGCTGCAACTGACTTCTCTTGCAACTTTTTAGCCGGTCAGCACAGCTTGGTAAGAACTCTTTTCATTCTTTTAGAAGGTAGTAGAGTGAAAGCTGTGAAAAAGAGGCAGCCAGGTATTCAGCCCGAGGCTGCTTTCTGCTGAGTTATGAAGTTGCTATTGTACGCAGAGTTTCCTGTCACGTGGACTCAGATGCCTGATACACGATGTGTAGTATGCTAGTCTCTCTCTCTCTCTCTCTCTCTCTCTCTCTCTCTCTCTCTCTCTCTCTCTGGGATCACAGAGAACTTTCCAGAAGGTGTAGTGTTGCAATAAATTGGTTCACTCAGACAACGCAATCCACTTACACAAACCGCATAATTTGCTTTCCATGTTGAGCTTAATCACTTCTCTTTATAGTGAGACTTCGTTATGAGTCAGCAGAGTGGGAGTTGCTTACAGACGTGTGGTCTAAACAGGCCTAGTTAAGGCCTCCGTCCAGTCTTTCTGTTCTTTCTCATGCTGAGAAACCATTTCGTCAGAATTTACAAAGCAACCACTTGTAATTAGTACACAGTAAACATTCATTAGTGGTGCTAATACTATTTCTTTGTGTTTATTTTTTCTTTTTGTAGGACTGACTGGTCATAAGAAGGTGCTTATTAGTATGTGGTATAAATAATCTGTCTTAAATAGATAACTGTAGTATATAGGTTGCCTATGCATATACTGCAATACTTGAGTCAAGTACATTTTTAGCAGAACTAACACGCCTCTCCAATATTTATTTATTTGCTGGTTACCATGAAAACACCCACAGGGCTTCATTCGACAACAGCGAATAAATTCCCTTTTTATCCTTATCCGGTGCCATCACAGCTGTTAGTTTGATTGACGCATGGTGCTGAGGGAGGACAGTGCTTGTATGAGTAGTCTGGGGCAGCGCTTGTGAGATCAGTGCACTAAATCACTGGCTCACAGCAGAACTCCTGCGAGAAAGCCAGCCATTCCAAGCCACAAAATTACAGTATCTAAGCTTGTGGCCGCGGGAATGTGAGCGAGGGTTTTCTAATGAGGACCTTAGACATGTAAGTGGAGACCGCAGACAGTTACAGCAGCAACCAGTAGAGTGCACTGTGAGTCCTGATGGACATCACCATCTTTTCTAAAGATATATCACAAATCACAGTGTAGCTCTGGTTTTTCTCATTTAGCATCACATCAACCTGAACAGGAAGACCTGTTTAGATAATAATGAAGAGAAATAAAAGAGAAACACCTTGAAAGGACTAGAAAGTAGTAATACAGTATATAAATATGCACTCACTGTCCACCTCAGTAGGAACACATACCTTGTATCTCTACACTTGTTCTTTTTATCAGCTCCACTGACCATACAGGTGCACCTTGTCGTTCTACAATTACAGACAGTAGTTCATCTCTTTCTCTGTATACTTTGTTAGCATAATTTCACCCTGATCTTCAATGATCAGGACCCCACATGACCACCACAGTTCAGGTATTATTTGGATGATCATTCTCAGTGACACTGATGTGGTGGTGGTGTGTTAGTGCGTGTTGTGCTGATATGATATGAATGGATCAGACATGTACAGCAGACACTACTGGAGTCAAAATAGTGCACCAACCACAACTATACAGCCAGAGTCCAGCCAGAGTGACCACCTGTGAAGGAGTAGAGGACCAACACAAACTGTGCAGCAACAGATGACTTTACACCTATAAAGTGGTCCAACAAGTTAGGTGTGTCTAATAGAGTGAGACAGTGAGCTAATATAATTTATAAAAAACTACAGCAGCTCTGCTTTGTCTGATCCAATCATACCAGTGCAACACACTAACACACCACCACCACATTAATGTCACTGCAGGGCTGAGAAAGATCCACCACAAAAATAATACCTGCTCTGTGGAGGTCTTGATAACTGAACAACAGGGTAAAAGGAGGCTAACAAAGTATACAGAGACACAGATGGACTACAGTCTGTAACTGTAGAACTACAATGTGCACCTATATAGTCAGTGAAGCTGATAAAATGTATAGAGTGTAGATATAAGGTGTGTGTACCTAATGAAGTGGCCAGTGAGGGTAGAAAAACATTTAAAAATGAAAAAAATTGAAAGTTTTTATTTTATTTTATTATTTATTTTGTATTGATCTTTGTCTGAAGAGATGTTCTAATGGATAATAATGTTCATAAATAATAAAAAGGCTGCCTGCCTTCAAAAATTAAGTGCGGGTACCAAAAGAATACAAATCCAGAAAAAACACTTTTGAAGTTTGTTTTGACAGTAATGTGCTTTGTTGGTTAGATTCACATTGACCTTATAGAGCAGAAGGTTCAAAGGAATAATAATGATGAGAGATAATAAATCGGCCTCCTACCCTCATAAAAAAGCCTATTGCAAAAAAAAATCATCACACATTTTACAAATATAGACTCTAATAGACAACTGTCTGCTGAAATGCTTATAACATACCACATCAAAAAGAATAGACAATCTCACTTCAGCATGTCTGCATTTAAAAGATTATACTGGTGCTGTCTGACAACAAATAATAATGAAAATCTGATAAATCATGACAGATCAACAGCAAGCATATCTCAAAGCTCGTGATAAGGACTCTTACCACCAAAGACTTTCTCTTGAGTTATTCATGATGCTGTGTACATGACCAGTGAGTCACTGCAGCAACACAGAGTTAATGTAATATGGGAATCTAAAGAGATATCAGCTGCTTGAAATTTCATCTGTAGCTTTTTAATTAGCCGTGTGAATTAAAGTCTCTCAGGCTAATGTATGCACAGTTAATTCACATTAGATGGATAATCAGAGCCTAGTTGGTTCTCACAGTCTTTTAATTAAACCCACTGGGATGTAAATACATTGACATACCTTCACAAAAGCAAACAAAACTCATGAACAGAAGTGTATTAATACTTCATGCTTTGAATTTCAAGCTGTGACTTTTAATATGTATATGTGTTATTTGCACAGTGTAGCATTGGGATCCCAGTGCCCTTGTGTGACCTAAGAGGATTAAATGTGTGTATGTGTATAGGTGTGTCTACTCTCTCATATCTCATATCCAGCATACCATATGACAGTATCACTAATCTTAAACAATATGTAAATATAATACCCCCCTTCCCCCACCACACACACACACACACACACACACACACACAAACAGATTTCAGAGCTCCTGTAGTTGCTGGTGGTTGTGAGTGTGTGTGCCGTGTGTCTGTGTGTGTATTCGTGCATGTCTGAGTTAAAACAGCTGGTTCTACAGCCCTGCTTCCAGCTGCTTCCAAATTGGCCTGCCATTAAGTTATTATCTGTTTATGGCTCCATAGCCAGCGTAGCCTCTGGCTCCACTATAGCCTATACAGTCGAGTGATGGCTCTGGATGGGGTAAAAAGGCTGGTGTGATAATTGTCTACATCACACAAACACACACCCACACACACCCTGTAACAATCAAAAGTGACCTTGTCCTTCATCTCCATAGAATCACTAGGCTGCACATATTTGATGTGGGCATTTCTACGCTTCATGGTATCATTAAACCTCTGTGGTTTGATGGACACACTATATGATTCAGACTTAAAGGAAAGGTTTGGATAAAATCAAATTACACAGATTTACAATGTGTGATCAGATGTGTTTGGAGTCCAAATTTCGCTTCTTTTGTTTAGGACTGGATCCATGAAGCTAACATTGCTAACAAACACTAGAACTCATTAGTCACCCAAGTAGCCCAATTTTTTTGATAAAAGCATCATGCCCAAGTGTTCTGACAACCTGATCAATCTGCATCCAGGTCTTAACTGGTCACACACACTTTCATTTTCATGTGTTAATATAAAAAACTGAAAGTGGCACCAGCAACAGGGCTGCTGTTTACAAAGCAGTTCTGAGACTGAGATTTGGTCAGAAACACTGATTCTAGATCAGTATTCATACCCTTGAGGCTTTCAGTTACAAAGAGAAGTTAATTTTGTTCACTTTTACAGTTCACAGTCAGCCATACTGTGCCCTAGCCGTCTTATGTGTGTGATTTAAATGTCTTAAGTTTTAATTTTTTAAGGAAACAATTGAGCTGATTGGGTGACTATTAAGGTCTAGCATTCTTTCGCAATGTTAGCTTTGCAGCCTTAAACTAGTAGTAAAGGGGTAAAATATGGACTCCAAATCTGTCTTGGCTGAAGGACAATATCTGGGGTAAGTAGAAAATTGAGAAAATACTTTTACATTTCATAAATGACAGATTCATAGTGTAGACACCTCTAAAAAGTGTCATTAATGCAGTTAAACTGGATACATAGCAGCATAAAACATTTAAAACATCCTAAATACAAGAACTTTTTTCAGCTTTTATGTGTTGGCTGTAATCCATATTTTATATCCATTTTTGATTTTCCTCTTGCATTATAGGATTTTGCGTAATCCAAGTTGACATCGACATGGTGAGAAACACACTCCAGACTTTGGTAGCTGGACAGTGCCCATTTGGAGTAGAAGCTTGTGGATGGTTGCGTTGTGCACTGGCACTCGTCTGAAAGAAATACATTCTCATAGCCAGAGCAGGAACCACAGTAAAGTGCAAACATTCAGTAGTAATGCATCTCAGACTTGCTTAAATGACTACAAAAACATGAACTTGAAACTTTATGACAAGTGCGTTTGTTGGCAGTTAGGGATTCCCATGTTGTCCTTTGCTTTATAGTGTTGGATTTCTACTAATACATCAGAGAGGCATGAATATGATTTGTTAATAATTATCACAGTACTTTTGCAGTTTTTATATTAAAGAACAGCATGATATCCAAATGGGAACTGTAACAAATCATAGGCTTTGTTTACTGTGCTTAGCATCCTGACAAACACATTCATTTCATTTTTCATTTCGTTTAGATTTATCTTTCTTTGGAAGTTATTGCATATTGTAATATTGATCTTGATGTCTTCAAGTCATTGCAAAATTCTCCAGGTGGCTTGAACAGGCCACAAAAAATGAGCAAGTACTGATATTTGCAATTTCCAGAATCATGAGCAAAGTAATTACGCTGTCCCTCCTGAGTCTGTAGCAATAGCAGAAAGCAGAATAGCGGAATAAAGCCATATGCCTTGTGTCAGGGTTATGTACAGCACAGATTTGTTAAGCTAGGTTGCTTGGCATTTTGCTACACTGGCAATATACCCCGATATACAGTGACATACTGAGTGTTTTTAGATGCAGATAGATATGGTGAGGGTGAAGTGGTTTGGGAGGTTGATGGGTTGTTCTCCGGATACCCTCTGCTGAACTGTCTTACTCTGGCAAGTACCCAGCAGATTAATTTGCTAATGGAATCCTAATTAAATGATTTATGAAACATCTAGTTCATGTTTGACATGACCAAGTTTTGCATAATAAGTTCTCCTCAGCAGCAATCTTGGAAAACCTGTCATTTATATTTTAAAAATAAAGGTTCTACAGCCTCAAAACAGAAAAAGTTGGGACAATATAAAAAATATAGAGAGATTTAAAAATGCAGCATTTCATACTTTGACTTTATTTCATTGCAAACAGAATGAACCCAAGATATTTCTTTTTTTGTCTGGTTAGCTTTATTTCATTTGTTAATATACATCCATTCCTGCATTTCCAAGCATATGAACCTTTAGGATTAGCAGATAATTTGAAGGTGAAATTTGAGTCAGGTGTTGTCAATCAAATTGATGTGAATAGGTTCCCTGTTGTATTTAACAATCAGGGATTAGGCAAAGTCTGATTTTCTCAACATGTTTGTGGTAGTGTATAATTTCTGAGGACCTCAGAAGAAGAGTTGTTGATGCACATCAAACTGGAAAAGTTTAAAAACCACCTCTAAAAGAGTTTGGACTCCACCAAACCACAATAAGGCAGACTGTATACAAATGTAGGAAATTCGAGACCATTGTTACCCTTCTCACTAGTGGTTGACCAACAAAGATCATGCCAAGAGCAAGGCATGTAATAGTCTGGAAGGTCATAAAGGAATAGAAAGCAACATCATGAGTCCACAACCAGAAGAACACTGAACAAAAATGGTGTGCATGGCAGGGTTACAAGGAGAAAGCCACCGCTTTCCAAAAAACATTGCTGCTCATCTGCAGTTTGCTAAAGATTGTGTGGACATGCCTGAAGATTGTTAGAACAATGTTTTATGGACAAGTGAGACCAAAATCTTTTTTGTTTAAATGAGAAGTTATGTTTGAAGAAAGGAAAACACTGCATTCCAGCATAAAACCTCAACTCATGCATGAAACATGGCGGTGGTAGTATCATGGTTTGGACCTGTTTTTCTGCATCAGAGCCCAGATGGCTTGCCAATATTGATGGAACAACAAATTCGGAATCATACAAATTGTACAAGAAAATGTCAGGACATCGGTCTGAGCCAACTCTCAAAACTCTTTGTGTGTCAATTTGGTGAAGTTTTAGGTCAGGTTTATAGAAGAAATATAGAAAATTGTAAAAAATATACAAACTTTTTGCACCACTGTAGTATGTCATGTCGTCTTGAATGAGCAGTGAACAGGGGCTAAATTTGCAAATAGTATAAGTAACTACAGTCATGTGAAGTTTGGAGTCCCCTGATCCTCTACTGAGAACACATTTCTGCACATTTTACTACACATTTACTGTTTATTTATTGAATTTAACATATTTTGAAAAAAAAAATGTGGCCTTTGTAAAAGTGATATTTTTGTTGTATGTTTTCATGTGTTAAATTCTGTAAATATTTAATTGTACACAAAGAAATGGATTATATACAATTTTTTTTAAAGTCATTTAAAAGCATACAGCTGCATCTCTATGCTAAAATGGGGAATTGTGTTATATATCAGTTACACAGCCTCAAAAAATCCCAGGAGAAAAAAATCATTTTCAAAGCTTCTACAATCTCTTATCTGCCATCTGTTTACAGAGAGGTAATAGAAAATACAGATTTCAATCATAAGACCCAAGTGCAAGATTGGGTTACGCTCAACTGGCTGCACAGATATAACATTATAGATATGCGGTTTTGGCATATGCTACACTGCGTCCTATCAGTTTGCCACTCTGTGGGATTAATGGAAGATTATAAAGTGCACAATACCTTAAAGAGCTGAGGTGTGAACTGATTATAGGACAACTTACTGGGAGGAATGTCTATAATAGTATTGACAAGATTGACCATTTTAATCTGTTACAATCTCCTTTATTTAAAAAACGTGCAGACTGAAAAAGAACAGGACAGAAGCTGATTTTTACTTTACAAGATTTTTTTTTTTCACTTTTATGCTTCTGGGTACTAGGACATTGGGTATGATTTGTAAATACAAACAGTTAAATGGCTTATTACTAGATTAAGTATTTTTAGATTTAACTGATATTTTTTACATTGTATGTACATCCCTAAAACCATTTTTATGTTTCAAAACACACCTGCTGTCAAGTCTCAAAAGGGTGATCATTTTTCACTGCAGCAGAAAGAGATTACGTACAACAGTACATATAATAGCACTTTCAATGGGGGTAATTAGGTTAAGACTACTCTCCCAAAAGTTTGATGTCACCCATATCTGTTTTACTGGGCACATTCCATGCAGGCAATGACACGCTGGAAAAATGAGAAAGCTACAGATGTTCTTGATTCTGCATTGAAATGGACAAACTGGGTGGGGTGGAGGATCTTGCTTACATCCCATTTACATTTTTAACATTGGTTCGGAAAACCTGCATCAGAGCCAAGCACTCAACCAAGCTGCTCCTTGCAGCAAATCACTAACTGCCTTATGCTGCATTTGTCGGGACTACATTTCATGGCATGAAGTAATTGCTTTGGAAATAGAAACCCACCCCACTACCTGAGAAATGTGTCTATAATGTGTGCTGAGGTGGCGGGAGCCATCTTTTCTTGGATGGATTGCCTCTCAGCTGGCACCGCCAGCAGTGCAGCCCTGTCAAAGCCTGAAACTGCCCAGCTTCATCAACTTTCATGGTTTGGCGGAAGCGAGCCAGCCAGAAGTAGGGCCAGTGAGAGCTCTGAGAGCTTTCCACCTGGCTGCTGTTAGTACTCATCCAGCCACAGATCCATCTACTCCAACACTAGTGGTGTTAGATGGAGGGAAATGGGATATCTTGATGGTGAAACTTTGATCCACGTTTTAGCACGTGACATTTGAAAAATGCTTTAATGTGGTAATTTCATCCACGAGATACACTCAAAGGCATACTTTCAGTTCAACCTAAAACAAGCAATTTAACTGGTATTATTCAAGTCAAATAGATGCTTAGAACTGGAGCAATATATATATATATATATATATATATATATATATATATATATATATATATATATATATATATATATAAATGAACATTTTACATAAATTCAAAATCAATACAAATGTTTATGGCCCAGCTTCTTTAGTACAATTAATGTTGTGTCATTGGCTCATTAGGCTGGCATTTAACCCTACAATCAATAATAAATGTGTCTGTTTTGCTGTTTTATGTAGTTTTCTCTGTTAATAATGTCATATTGCAATGTTGTGTTATTTATTAGATATATAAAGACCATGATCAAACAATGCTGAAATTCTTTTGACCTTATTGATCTGGGGTGCGTTTCCCGAAAGCGATTGAACTTGGCGATTTACGAACAACTTTAAAAACGACGTAACTTTAAGAACGCGATTTTTCCGACTGTTTCCCAAAAGCCTTCTTATCTTCCAAACTTACGAACGAGTCCCTAAGTAGCACTTAGTTGACTCCACCCTCGTGTCTTCGTCAAATAGGCTCGGCCAGTTGAAAACTGAAACACAGATTTACATACATTTCTTCATTAAAGCCACAAAAGTATCGTTATGTAAACAATACTTATAAAACCAAACATCAAAAAAGTATTTACACTACATACATGCAAAAAAAATAAAAACATTTCACTTGCAGTTGCTGTCCATTGCATGCCAAGCCTACCTATAAATAATCAATCAGTGAATTTGATTGGATAAGAGTTCACAAGCTTAGTAGGCCAATTTGTAACCATTACTTGGGACACAATATATTAATTTACTACTACGACTGTTACACTGGAAAAACCCCATTGCATTTATGTAATTTATATGTATATCAATAAATAATATATTGTATTTTAAGCAATCTTAGTTTTTTTATTTTGTGAAAACAATAATTTCAACTTAATAAGTACATGTATGCACAGTATTGAACTAAGGATGCTGACTATAATTTACGTGACGCAATTACGCTTTCTAAAGAAAATTTAAATGTTCATGAATTCTTGTTTGTATATACACGGGTGTGCTGAGTTGTGTATTTCAAAAGATGATTAGTGGCCTCTTTCGTTGTTCAGACAGAACTGCACGTGAACTTCAAGTGAAGAACAACTTGGTGAGTTATGAGAGGGTCAGACCACTCGTAGATTTACGAACGAGTTAAAATATGACGTGGGTTATGAAGGCTTTCGGGAAACAGTCGTAAATTTAAGAATGTTTGTAAGTACGAGGTTACAAAGTACTTAGCGTTAAGAACGTTTTGGGAAACGCACCCCTGAACTCATTCTTAATTTACTTGTATAAGTGCTCACAGTGCATCCAACAACAAAAAAAAAACTAGTTCTGCCATAAAAACTCGGAAGAGGATATTAGCGGATAGGTTAATTAGGGTTTTTGGCGTAAGCCCCAGCTGCAGCCCAGGTCTACAGCATTCAGTCAAAAGCTGATGCTGCTTGACAGATGGGTGGCAGAGGCAAAGCCACCCCACCCCAAAACAAATAAATAAATAAATAAATAAAATGTATATATAAAACAAGGATGAGAGAATAAGTGCCAATAATGTCTAAAACCAGATTGAGGAAATACTGGAGTAAGGTAGATGAAAGAAGTGATATACAACACCACCAGTAACTGTGTTCTGATGTACGGTATAAAAAAATAGGGATAATGCCAGATAATACTTAAAAATAGTAGGGGAAATGAGACAATGGAAAGGAGCTTGTGCAGCCCAACCTATAAACATTTTAATCTTTTAACACCTGTTTGGAATACATACAATTATACTTGTTTTTAGGTCACAGCCCTTAGTGCACAAGTAGCACTGACTATGATCTAGTGAGTGTGTGCTGTTATGACTGAGGTAGCTGATAGCAACGCAACTTGGCGGTAGCATAAGCGTTGCCCATTAAGCCATTAACCGCTAATTATGCCTATGTAAACTGAATACAGTTGTAGAATAGACCATGGGTCATTTATGCCATTTAATCCAGATCTGAGCCCCTTTTGAGCAAGTCAGAAGGACACAGTGGCAAGGAAAAACTCCATAATCTAAGAGAAATCTTGAGAGGATCCGACGCTCAATAAAGGGAACCCAACCACTGCGGGCCGATCTGGATTCAAGACCATTAGTTGAAAGAGAACGACCTGCAAGCCGAAATGTGCTAGCTGCTAGCAGCAAAAACCCCAAAAGGAAAAGTGACCCAAATGAACTCACCCTGAATGAGAACTGCACGCAAAGAGTGTTTTTTTTTTCTGGCATTAAACCAGAAAGCTAGGAGAAAACACAAAGAACAGAGCGAGATGGCGAGACCAGAGGCAACGCAAACTGGCCGTGAGGTAAGAACAAGCAATGACGACAATGCGTAAGCACCTGCGGAGGCAAATTGCTTTCTTTTTAAACTCTAGTAGAACCTTGTGATTGGCTGTGAAGCCGAATGAATGGGTGACATAGTACTGGCTTAGGTAAACACTGCAGAACTTCACACTTCCATTTATTCTTTACTATAATGAAAGACAATGTGGTAGCACACATAAAGCCCCCATTCCTCCTGTTGATCTGTTTTACTATGACTAATATATACAGTGGTATGAAAAAGTTTGGGTAGCCCTGTTAATTTTCATGATTTTCCTTTATAAATGATTGGTTGTTCGGATCAGAAATGTCAGTGACATATATCATATAACAGACAAACACAGTGATATTTGAGAAGTGAAATGAAGTTTATAGGATTTACAAAAAATGTTCAATAATTATTTAAACAAAATTAGGCAGCTGCATAAATTTGGGCACCCCAACAGAAAAATTACAATATTTATATTTATCAATATTTAGTAGATCCTCCTTTTGCAGACATAACAGCCTCTAAACACTTCCTATAGCTTCCAATGAGAGTCTGGATTCTGGTTGAAGCTTTTATGGTTTCCAAGTATGGACAGCCCACTTTAAATCACACCACAGATTTACATGCACAGATCAACTATACTATGGGGGCAGCTTTAAATGAGTTAAAAGGGACTCCACTAAAATCTCTAAGTATATTACTGGCAAAATGTTGGATTTCCATCCATTATCTTCTGCTTCGTCCTGATCAGGGTGTTGATGAGTCCCCTACCCCTTCAGTGGATGCAGAGCAAGTTGTTACAGTTTACAGTACCCAACTCACCTGCCATCCATGTATTTGGACTGTGGAAGGAAACCAGCAACCCAGGAGAACATGGGAACGTGAAAACTCCACCCAGATGGGGATTTGTACCCAATATCACAGCAGTGAGATGTTGGGTTTGATAGGTTTTTTAACCTTCTCCCACTTTAGAGGTGTCAGTTTAAACAGATATCAAAGAAAGGTAGAATTTTGCAATCACCTGAAGAGCTTAATCTCAATTATTTCCAATAAAGTCTTTCTCATTCCCAAACTACTGTGATATTATTATTGTAATTACTGTTATTGCAGCTTTATGGTACTTAAGTGATTTGAGTAGGCTTACTCATAGTCTTAGAATGAACTTGTTGGTTTGCTTGGTTTTTTTAATAGTTGGGCTGCACTTTATATGCTGTAAGTCCTTGAGTCTTTTCAGTATGCTTATCGAAAAAGAAAATCATGTTTTCATTTATATACTACATCCACACCTTTTCAGAGATAGTGTTGCTAACACAGCTTTTGTAAAACAAACAATAGCCCTCTCTTTCTTTTTTCATGGGCCTTGTAAAGGAAGATCAATGACGTTTGAGCTTTGATTCAATTCTCCAGTTGTAGGATGTAGCCTTTGATAAGTGAAAGATCAGGCTGTATTAAATAACAAAAGACCTGGATTATCGCAGTGGCAGTCAAAGATCAATTGTTTGAGTGTGTGTGTGTGTGTGTGTGTGTGTGTGTGTGTGTGTGTGTGTGCTCACTTTGTCTTTCTCTATTGACCTCAGACTGGTAGAAGGAGTTAGTAAACACACACTGCATGGAGAAATTAAAGACTCACTTTAGTTGACTGAAAATATCTATAAACACTGCTCCTTAATAAGAAGTGAGATTTTCTTCTATATTGTGAGATTAATTCCAATTATTTAGTTGTTAGTTACATCACAACAAAATATTATAACATCAGAATATTATTACCATCCCTGGTTTGTTAGGAACCCATGACATCACATCATGCACAAAATAAGTGAGCACTTCTGTCAGCTGTAGCAGAGTACAAAACGACTGTCATGGGCAAAGAACTCTAGACTGATGTTCAAATCACTATGATAATACTGGGTAAAGAGTTGTATCTCAGAAACTGCCAACTTTATGTGATGTTTTAGAGCATCAATAATAAAGGTGTACTGAATAACAGTTAAAGCACAGGTACCATAAACATTTAGTTGCAGTTATTTCTGCAAAGGGGGGTCACACCAGATACTGAAAGCAAAGGTTCACATACTTTTGCTTCTCACAAATATGTTGCATCATTTTAATCAATAAATAAATGACCAAGTATAACATATTTGTGTCATTTGTTTAAATGGGTTCTCTTTATGTACTTTTAGGACTTGTGTGAAAATCTGATGATGTTTTAGGTCATATTTGTACAAAAATATAGAAAATTTGTTTCCTCCCACAGTCCGAAAACAAGGAGGTCAGGTGGATTGGATACTCTAAAAATTGTCCATAGTTGTGTATGTATGTATGTGTGCACCCAGCGATGGAATAGAGGGTTCTAGAGGTTTCACAAACTTTCAAGCACCACTCTAGACACTGTGGCTGCGGAGACATCGAATGACAAACAATGACTGAAACACAGGGAAGGGTATATAAAGTAAATGTAATCACAGAGAAAATATAAGCAGGGCTGTGAGCAGACAAGAGACAGATTTAAGCAAGATGTGACGAAGTGGCTGGGGGAGGAGACATGACGTGGAAACAAATGCACATGGAGCAACATAAACACACAAGCACATGGCATACATGTGACAGCCATAGATGAGGCAGGGTGTGTGGCCAGGGACGTGGCAGGGTCACATATATAAAACCTCACAACATTATTAGGAGATTTAGGGAAAATGTACAGGGTAAATGTAGGATAGGGCCATTTTATCACATACAACTCTCTGATATGAAAGTGCTGTATTTAATTAAAGGCACAGTATGTAGTTTCCAGCAACATCTAATGGTTTACTTTATTGCAACCAACTGAAGACTCTTTCCACAGCCCCTCTCTTCCAAACACGAAAGAGTCTCTACGGTGGCCGTAAGATGTCATATATCTTTGATACTCATGAACGCGATGTCTAATAGCAGCTTTAGAGCTAGTGATATGTCAAGTGGTAAGATTAATTTTAATTAGAAATTTAGAAAATGTAATATGTATGTAATATGTAAAATGATCATAGCTACAATGTAGACGAAACATATTTTCTGCACTTCAGTAGTGCTATTGTAAACATTAGCTGTTTTCTGTACAAACAAAGTAAATGCATCAAACTGCTTCACTGTAGACAGATAATGCAGGCAGGATACACATTTTTCTCTAGTCAAGGTAAGCTTGCCATTCTCTGAAGAAGGCACTTCAGCTGATAACAGTTCACACAAGCAGCTCATATTAGATAAGCTCGCAAACTAGCGTGCAGCTACGAATCTCCCATTCCACCTTAAATGCTGCAGTAGTGTTCAGCTCCAGTTAAGGTGGAATGGGGGAAAAACACTGCGTGCACGAATATGAAGCTAATTATGTTTTCTTTTTTTTGACGATTGAAGTTGTGTTTTCTCTTCTTGACGAGCATAAGAATGTTCCGCCATCCTAACAAATAAACCAAAATACCTTTCTTCTTGCTTCTCCTCCGTGTTTTTCTCTTTCTTGAGGTTTTATTGAGGTATATGTTTATTTCTTGTTCTTCTCCTGTTTTATGTCAGCCAACGGTAAAACAAAGCTACAGCACCATTGGATTTGAGTGGCCAATTTGTCATTACAACACAAATGGTTTTTCAGTTTGCTAGCCTCGTTTGTCCTTTTCGAACTACTGTAGAAACATGGCGATGCAACATGGCGGCCTCAGTCGGTGTTCGACCCACGACCAATGTAGATATAAACAGATTATTCTAAGGTAAAGTAATCAAACAACTTCTTAGTTTATAATGATTAATCATTTTTATTAGTCATTATCTTAAATTCTGATAAAAGATAACCCAAAATATTACATACTGTGCCTTTAATGAAAGTTTATTCAGTATTACAGTTCATGTTTAAGGCAAAGCTAAGAAGCAGTCAGCAGCAGACTGTTCTTTGAGGCTTAGTGTAAAAATAGCAGTGAGTTCTACATCAGACACAACATTACATGAAGCAGTTAAGGAATTAGAAATTATGCATGCTATCACCATATCTATGAGAAAAGCCACATGGACAGCCTGTTTGTGGCATGTTTTGGAGCTGTATATCGACTCTCTACACAGTGTAGTATGCACTCTGTGGCAGGCTGATGATGTAGAATTTGTAGCAAAAGTTATTCTGCTCCAGAAATATAAAATATTGATACTTTCTTTTGATTAGAAATAGTGTGACAGTATTTCATCATTTCTGCCTCACCTCAAATCTGTAACACTGAAATGTCATGCTTGTCTGATTGTGGATGTATGTGTGCTGTTAAAATACATTCTGGGTTTTTGAACATGTTGGAGTGGAAGAAAACATTCAGTCAACATGCAGTATAACTTTAGTCTTGTAAGTCAAGACAATGGCAAACTCTATAGTTAAGTTTACTCTGTAGAATTAACTTTTTATTAGTGGAGAGTAATTATGAATGAATGAATGTTACATTTATATAGTGACTTGCGAATACCCAAGAATGCTCTACAATCAAGACAATCCTTCTACACACTTAGAACTCAACCACACACACAGGTAAGACGCGGCAGTCAATCGCACACATTGTCTCAACTGGAAGCTTTCATTCACCTGGAGAACTACATCAAGCAATAGGTGGATCACACAGGACAGAGTGCCAAACCATATCTGGGTTTGATCAATACATTCATATATTCTGATCTCTAACTAAGAGGCAGCTGTGGTCTGGTGGTTAGGGATCTGGTCTTGTGACTGGAAGGATGCCAGTTTGATACCTGGGCAGGTCATGACTGAAGTGCCCTTGAGCAAGACACCTAAACTCCAACTGCTCCCCGGGCACCATGGATAGGGCTGTCCACAGCTTCGGCCCATGTTCTCACAGCCTAGTGTGTTCACTTTACTATGTGAACTTATGTTTTCATTCACGTTTATGTTTACTATATTTCAGTTTGCGTCTGAACATTCTCCTGTTGGTTTCAGTGTTGAAGCAATGGGGAACATGGAAAAGATGTGAAAGACTGTTTTTTCTATTTGCAAATCAAAACAAAAACTTTTCATCCAATTCAGATCATAACAAAATGATCTCTTCTGATTACAAACACAAATGTGGTCCACACTTTTTTAATCTATTTACCACATCTCCATGTGGGTTGAGGATCGCAGTCAGACTGGGGTGCTGTCAGTACAGATCTGCTCCTCCAGGGTGGAGTGCTGGATGTGGCCCCAGAACCACATGCCACAGGGATTTCAACCCTGCAAAGAATGCACACATGCTGCCTTAGGGCACGGCCTGCTGGGACCCAGCCTCCTGCGAAGAGCTTCAGGAAAGCTGGGGATTTATTCTTCCATAACTCATCACCAGCCAAGAGCAGACACTGAGACTCAAACTCCAACAGGGAGATAATAAATGTAGACCTGCCTTCATTTGTGGCATTTGCGCTATTGTTGTGGGATAGAGCTGTGAAGACCATTGGATCAGCTAAATAGGCAACTGTGGCTATTCAGAGAGGATAGCTCATATTTAGTACTGGGTGATACACCGTCTACACCAGCATACCATCATACCAGTAATTTTGTCTCCTGATTTTTTGATTTAGCAGCCCTGACAAACAGGAAAAACTGTGATGAACTGTAGTGCACTGCGTGCCATTTGTTGTGTACTTCTGATCTTCTGGTTAAAGTTTGCTATATTGTATAAGGAAACAATCATTACTGGCTATGCTCTTTAAAATCCATCTTCAGTGTTAATAAATGACATGCAAGTGTGAATGACCTTTCTAAAATGAAAAGATTTTCCAGCAACATTTAATCATTTTACACCCATTTAGAAGTGCATTTATTTTTAAGAGTGCATTTTTGTTTGTAAGAGACTCTTTTAGACAATAAAAGTTATCTAGTTTCATTAATTATATTAATGAGGTTTTTTAAAATGCTGAATTTAATATCATCCAGCAATAATTTGATACATTCTGGCATGTCCAGAAGATGCTGATAGAGGTATACAGATAATTTGTCATCCCTGTTGACCTGGGATGAAGAACTGGTCTTCTTTCTTGTACATCACGGTAATGATGAAGGTATGTGGTATGGAAAGAATTTCCAGATTTAAGAAGGGGTCTTATAAAGGAACCAGTAGACTGAGACTGTCAAGTCAAATCCAGTTTGTTGAGAGGTCAAAAGGTCTGTCTGGGATATGCAGAACCCATAAAGCTCAGAGTTTTGGTGTTGTACTGGTCAGTGATACCCATTTAGTTGGAGACACTGTTGGGTCACGTTAAACACAACTTTTAGAAAGAAAAAGGATCAATTTAGCAATCAGAAGGAAAGATTTTTGTAAACATTCAGTCTTTGAAAAGTCTTCTTTTTGGACAATCCTCTTATTTCTCTCCTCTTCCCTCTTTCCATCTCCAGCTGCAAAAAATACATTCTTTACATAAGCAGCTGAACACAATGTGTTAGTATTTAATTACATCATCCTTATCAATGTGATTTATGTTCATTTAATTAGTGCTTGGCAGAGGTATGACCTCCCCCAGCACAAAGGAAACTTGTATATGTCTCTCCTAGAAAATTAAATCAAGTCATCAAGCTCTTTTGTTCTCTTTTTCTTTTATCTGTTTAACTTGGTTGGCTCATCTGTTGGAAATATATTCGCAGACAAAAACCACTCTGCCTCATCACCAACCATTCTTAGGAAGAAAGTTCTTCGTAAAACTCACAGTTTTCACAGCAATTGTGACAGTCTTTTCTTATTTGGGATTTGCACACATTCAAGAGCACTCTTACACATTTGATTGCTGACATATGCTGATTAAATAATAGCTAAATAATTGGTTACCGTGTTTTTTTTGTTTTTTTTTTTAATTATTGTTATGGGATTTAAATTACAGTATTTAAGAATAAGTTTAAGAAAAATCTTAGGACAATGTTGAATGAGACCCATTGATTGTTGGCGTGATCAACAATGGCATTTGTTAATATTGTAAATGACATTCTGATCATTTCAGAAAACAAATGATGGCAGAATGTTTAAGAGAGATTTTAGTTTGTAATAAAAATAAATTTGCTGGGACCATCTTAATGTCATTTATAATCTGACAAATCTGATTACTTTTAATGGGAATGAATACTTTTGCATGGACGTTGTTCTTTTTATTTGAAATTAAATCAGGATTGACACTGACACAATCTAACAAATCCATGCAATGAGTGGGGTGCACAAAACCAGGAACTAAACTCATTTTTTTACGGTATTTAGTTTTATTTGCAATTAGTCTAATTCACAGATAGTCCTGCTGTGAGCAAAAATGAAAAGAAAACTTAATCAGTCATTGGATTGAGAGAGGAGTTTTGCTGACACAACATGAGCTCAACAGGCTAACGTGCAAAAAAATTGAGTAGGTACATTTTACAAAACAGTGCAAATCAAAAAATATATACATAAATAGGTTTGTTTCACTTTTATTTTGAGAAGGTCTTTGTAGATGAAACAACTTTCAACAACATATCACAACATATCAAGAACATATCAGTGAAATGATGTGAGTCAAGCATTTTAATACATTTAATAGAGGTTTGTGTTAATAAAGTTTGTTGATAGTCTACTCGATTCATTTGTTTTTCACTTTATTTGAAGTGTACATATTCATATCTGTAGCTGTTAAACTGATTACTGGTCATATATCATCTCTACTGTACATACTCAACACACTGTTAAAAACTGTTTAGCTGGGCTTCAGCTGGATTACATTTTGGGTTAAGTTAGAGTTTGGATTAAGGCCATGGTTAGTGTTAAGTTTTAAGTTGAGGTTAGGGTAAGGATCGGGTTAGCAGAGGTGGGGGACTCAAGTCTCATGACTTGACTCGAGTCACAATTTTGAAGACTCGAGACTTGCTTGATTAATGCTGGTGAAAGACTCTACTTGACTTTGACTTGATCTATATAACTTGAGACTTGACTTAGACTTGAGAGAGATGACTCGAAAAGACTTGATTTTTTTATTTAAATATTTGCAATTTAAAAACAAAGATTACGTTAGAAGATTTTATTTTGAAGCATGATCAGCTTACTTTACAGTGCATGCAGCACATAGAACGCTAAACAGCAGCACACAGAACGCTAAACAGCACATGGAGTGAGGAGGAGACCAAATGTTTAATATAATTTTCATCTGATGAACATGTGAACGCACAAAATACTGAAACGTGCAGCTTATTTTCTGAGATAATGAGAGAGAAAGGATATAACAGATGACAGAACCAATGATCTATATTACTGGATAGGACACACGTGACTTTTGAACGTGCCAGCAAGAAGCCTCCATGTTGTGTGGAAGCAGGGCAAGCTCTGAAGGAAGCCAGCATTCACACACAACGAAAGGGCTGCAATGTTTTGCCTTTAACTGTTTTATTTTATCAGAATTCTATCAGCCGAGACCAGGGGCTCACATTCCACAAGTATGTATTCATTTTAAAATGATTTATTCGTAATAATCTGTGAATTACAGCCACAATCTCTGACCTACAAACTTGACGTAGTTCCGTAGACATTACATTAATAGTCAGGCTTGCATCAAACCAACAACACTCATGATGTTAGTATCACAAACATTAACTCTTACTGTAATCAAATGTAGATATGCATCAGAACTCTAGAGGCATTTTTATAGCGACAATGATGCAGTGTCAGTGTTGTCAACTTGGCAGTGCCAGTGGCTAGCTCATCAAATTGTCTTATAAGTTATAGACAATTTGCTGACAAAAAGGATCAGCCGATTGCCAAAAATCGTTAGGTGTATGTTCAATCTAGAAAGGTCTTATTTAGCTAATTTTAAGTCATTTTCTGGAACAGGAACCATGTACTACTTATAATGCCTGTACATGCATTTATAAATGTGTATATATATATATATAGAAAATATTTAGTGTCCATATTATATATTGACATATATTGTTTATGAATGTTAATAAATTAAACTTAAACATTGAAAGACTAGTGCAGTTTAGTTAGAACGCTACCACCATAGCAACAAAATACAGGATTTACATGAAAATTTATTATTACAAGTATTTCAATACTGTAACATTAAATGAACTCAGATGATAGTATTGAATATTTCTACATTTACTTTAATATGTATGAAGTCTCCATGTTCTTTACTTTGGATTAAGACAGTCGACAGGTTGAAAAATTTTACAATTTGTGTAGAGCCATCGGTCACCAGCTAGTAGCAGCAAGGCAAGAAAACATGGCTATATTTATGTCAATGGCCATGCGATAGCAGCATTACACAATTTAATTCTTTGTCTTCTTTGTAAATAACTTACATTTTGAAAATCGGATCATTATTAACGATTTTACAGCCATTAGAAGCCATGTAAGCAGTGAAACCTAGAGAAAATGTTGGCTACGACAGATGCGATAAAAATGTAGAGAAGTAAGTAAGTAAGTAAGTAAATAAACTTTATTTCTAGAGCACATTTAAAAACCGCAAGGGCCATCCAAAGTGCTGTACAATGCAAGATTTAAGCAAGATATACACATGTACATATACGTATAAAATAAGTAAAATAAATAAAAATATAAAATAAATTAAAATAATGTAAGACAAGACACAAATACCCGCATATAGCAATTAATTATAATAGAATAAAGTAAATTATAAGATTAACCTTGAATCAGTGTCTATTTGTACTGTAGGCCTGAGAATACAGATATGTTTTTAACTTGGATTTAAAAACATCAATTGTGGGTGAAAGGCTGATAGAGATGGGCAGGCTGTTCCACAGTTTGGGTGTAGCAACAGAAAAAGCTCTGTCACCTTTCGTTTTTAGCCTGGAATGTGGTACAGCCAACAGTAGCTGATTTGATGAGCGTATGGATCTTTTTGGTGTGTATGAACATAGCAGATCAGCAATATAAGTTGGAGATGTGCCATTTAAGGCTTTAAAACCAAATACAACCAAATGTATTTTAAATTCAATCCTGAATTTAATAGGTAGCCAATGTAGGGAAGCCAACACAGGGGAAATATACTCCCTCTTCTTGGTCCCAGTTATTAGCCGAGCTGCTGCATTTTGAACCAGTTGCAAATGTGACAGAGCTGATTGGTTGATACCCAAGTAAAGAGAGTTACAATAATCAAGCCGTGATGTAATAAAAGCATGAATGACCGTTTCCATATCCTTAAACATTAACATGGGTTTGAGCTTGGCAATTATCCTTAACTGATAAAAACTGGCACTAACCACAGAGTTTATTTGCCTATCAAACATTAGCGCAGAGTCAAAAAGAACACCAAGGTTTCTGGTGTAACTCTGAATATTGATTGATAGGCAAATAAACTCTGTGGTTAGTGCCAGTTTTTATCAGTTAAGAATAATTGCCAATAAAGAGCTTTTTATCCTCTTTGTAAAGAACTTTAAATTTTGAAAATCTGACAATTATTAGTGAAGTTAGAGCTTTGAGAAGGCAGCAGTGCTGTCTATGTGCCATTGTTTACAAGCTTCACTTCAACACAACATGGCGGCTCCATGACGTCGCGCCAGCCTCAGTGCTAACCAGTAGGCAGCGTCCTATCCAGTAATATAGATCATTGGACAGAACAACCTAATCTAATGAAACAGCAGTATATAAAAGTAAACACGTCAGATGCACGTCCTTCTACAAACCAATCAGTGTCGAGTGTAGGAAGACGCACACCACGCAAGTGATGACGACAGTACGTGGGTGTATCATAATAAGTCCTCGGAGTGCTTGCAAAAATGCAGTGTGAAAAACCTAACCGGACAAAATGTATACAAAAAATCAAAAATTATAAAATGAATTTAAAAAATTAAAAAACACGTGGTTTTTGTATGCCACGTGCTATTGTTGTTATTTTGTTCTGTTCATATCTACCCTGTCTAGCAACGTTGACATCTAGCCTATGTAAAGATAAGATTGCTTAAATTTGAAAGTTATGCTAAAGTTAAATATTTCTTTAATGTTGTGGCAGAGATGTTTGCTAGTGTGGATATGAACTGGACAAAATAGCATGAATAGTATGTGGCATATTAAAACATTATGTGAATGTATTAATGGTTTGATGTAATGTTTTGTAATGTTTGTAATATAAAACATTTCAGACATTATTTTTATAGGTAACAGGTTTACATTTCAGGCAATATGTTTTTATTTATTTTCATATACTTATTTTTATTTTATCTACTATTCAGTTGACGATGCAATACATTTTTGTGCTCAGAAATGTTCATTAAGAAGCACCTTTGAGAGATGCATTAATAGGTAATGGAGAAATGGCGTGACCCTCTTGATGGGGGAAGCAAGCCATTAAGTAAGTTATGTAATTGTATGTTTGAGGTCTGTTTGATGTTTAATAGGTTTAGATTATGTTGAAATAAAACTCAGATTGTTTATGACTGTCTATATTGATTTAAATGTGGAAACTGGGGTAGGTCAGACAATATTTGTATGACTTGACTTGTGACTTGCTTGACTTATAGCAGGGACTGTGTCAAAACAGGAAAACAAACAAGTAATCCAGGCAAGTGAAATATGTGAGAAGCAATATAGTCAAAATAATGGAATAAAATAATGTTTGCAGTAACCTATCTCCAACAAAATGATCAGAACACTCTGTCATAGTCACTTGCTGACCAGTTTTCATGTCTGATGGAATCTTCCCAAGTTTTCCTTAATGTGGTATCTTTAGGAAACCTAAAGTATGATCTTTTCTGTTGCTGTTGTTTGTCTAGCCGTTGCCGATTACTGCATTGTGGTACACAACATCTAGAACCCTGATTGGCTTGTTTCTACGTATTTTAAACTCTCCTGCTGACACTTTCACTGCTGCCATTATGTAAACAACTACATCGGATGTTGCCGGTCACGCATGAAATTGTGGGATTGTGAATAGTGCGAATTCACATTAGACCGTTCAGATAGTGGTGCTAATGTGAATTCGCCCTATTCACAATCCCACAATTTCATGCGTGACCGGCAACATCCGATGTAGTTGTTTACATAATGGCAGCAGTGAATGTGTCAGCAGGAGAGTTTAAAATATGTAGAAACAAGCCTATAAATCAGGGTTCTACATGTTGTGTACCACAATGCAGTAATCAGCAAGGGCTAGACAAACAACAGCAACAGAAAAGATCGTACTATGGGTTTCCTAAAACTTGAGAAGATTCCATCAGGCGTGAAAACTGGTCAGCAAGTGACTATGACAGAGTGTGTTCTGATCATTTTGTTGGAGGTACCCTAATTATATACTGAAATATATACTGCACTGATAAATAAATAGGCCTCTAATGATATAAACATACACTGGCTGGCTTGATTAAGCCATGCAGGGCACTAGCCTAGGCGTGGCTTATGTACTATTTCATAATGTGACATTTGTAGGGCTATCCACCAGTTGAATTCATTTTTGGCTATTTTCATAAAAAATGTGTACCACAAATTATTGTGCGTGATAGTGTAGCTTAGTATTGATAGCATGCAACACGATAGCTTGCAACAACATGTTTACACTAAAAACCCACTGCATAAATTGAAAATACAAGTTGACACAACAGGATATGATGTTTAATATCCAAAGACATATTATCTGCATATAGTTACAAAAGCTAGCCCAAGCTAGTGCATTCTGGGATTTGTGAAAGGGGCGAATAGTGACCTTGATAATGATGAAGATATTGTAGCCCTTCTTCCTTCAAGGATTCTGGTAGCAAAAACTAAAAAATATCTCTGCTTCAATCTGGCCTCAGATATCAAGGATATAGAAGACCTTTCTCCTGGGCTCTTATCCCACTGTCACAATAGCACAAATGTCCCTGAGAGAAGAGTCCTCATCCTTGGTCATTGCCAAAGGGTGAAGAACACATTAATGGCAGGCACAACTTGTTGAAAATCTTGTATATCTATGTGACTCTGTAAGGCAGAGAGCTTGATACAGGTGACAATTATGATTGTAACAATACATACATTTTCATTAAGACAAACAGAAGTATTTGAAAGTGATATTTGAATATTTGTTGCAAATGTTTTGATAATATCTAAGTGAATAACTAAAATGGCATTATGTGCATATGAGCTAACAATACAAAAACAGGATGCCTTTAAAAATGTTTCCAAATTCAACCACTCAATAGCATGCCAAAATAAATAAATAAATAAAAAATACTACCTCCTGGGCTCATTGCTAAGGGCCATATACAAATGGAGCAGGAGCTTGGTCATATTGCCAGTAATAAGTTAGACTGGTTTCCAGTTGAAGTTGGACTCCATCAAATCTGCTCTTTGTCACAGATTCTGTTCATAATTTTCATGGACAGAATTTCTCGGAATAGCCAAGTGATGGAAGGTGTCCAGTTTGGTTGCCTCAGGATTCCATATCTGTTTATTGCAGATGATGTGGTCCTGCTGGCTTCATCAAACCAAGACCTCCAGCTCTCACTGGACCAGTTTGCAGTTGAGTGTGAAGCAGCCAAAATGAGAAACAGCACCTCCAAATCTGAGACCATGGGAGATGGATGGATGGATGGATGGATAATTTCTAATAAATTAGTTAGGTTCATGTAAAAAATTTTGGTAGATTTCAACCTTTCCATAAAACACAAGTAAAAAGGCTTTGAAACACAGCAAAGGCCAGTGATTCAGTCTATAAATGTGGATACTCAGTTTCAAACTTTAATCTTTTTAATTTTTTGATATTATGTATATTATAAATTTAAATACAACATTGCCGAATATCTGCTACTGCACAGATGACATTTAATGGTGTAATGAAAACATGAGCACCCCAGTTGAAGCCCCCCCCTGACTACCCCCAGATGATTCAAAGGGTTTTTGTTGGAACAAAAGACATTGGTTGAACTTTTCTAGACAGAAATTACAGATTCAAGGTACTGAAGTCTTGTGAAGGACAAAGGGAATAAATGACATGTTCAAGTAACCTGACCTTGTTGTCCTGGAAGGGATTAGTTTGAACCAAAAAACAGAATCCTTCACCAATTTTTGTGTCCCTAGAAGCACCTCTGACAGCCCATTCTGAAGTGTACCATTTTGCCATTGAAAATGAATCACTTGAGGCAATGTCAAAAGCATCTAACAGAAAAGGAGACTGAGAGAAGTTAGAAAACCTGGGGAAAATGCAACAGGTTGCATTAATTCAACTGAAGACAGGAAAAGTGCAGACTGTAGAAAGTGACTCTCTGATGTCAAACAAAGAAGGAAGCAGATGCTTGCCTTCAACTTGCAAGGCATCAAGTTAACATAAGGTCCTCTGGTGGCACACGTCCTACAGCTGCTATTAAACCAGTCATTTTTCATTGGTACATTATTCTCATAATAATGTATTAAATTACTCTTGTGAACCACAGCACATAAGTACATAAAATATACAAGTCAAAATGGGGGCAGCCATGGCCCCAGGGATCTGGTCTTTTGACTGGAAGGTTGCTCGTTCAATCCACAGGATGTCATGACTCAAGTGCCTAACCTAACTTGAGCAAGGCACCTAACCTCCAACTACTCCCAGGGCACTGTGGATAGGGCTGCCCACCACTTCAGGCATATGTTCTCACAGCCTAGTGTGTTATATTCTGTTGTGTGCAAATTACATTGGCAAAAAGTTGAATCTAATCTAATGAGTGTATGTGATTCAGTAAAATAAATATGATATAGCACATTTGGATCTACATTATCCAAAGATTTCAAAGATATCACTATGCTGCACATTTGCAGTGTGCATTTTTGTTTGTCTAATGCTAATAGCTAGTAGCTAATAAAAAAAATTATCAGATGTAGACATTGTGATGTACTGTAGATCAAGTGTAACCAACTGGCAGAATGTCATGCCTACATACAAAACATAATCAAAAAGTACCCATAATATAACAAATACTAACCACAATGTACAATAGCCAACAAGAATGCAAAAGTAAAGGGAAAGCAGAACAAAAGTCATGGTGAAGGGGTTTATTTTTAAAAAGGAGCAAACTGCAACTGCTCAGCTGCTCACTAACAGTACAACATTATGAGCATCCCCTGAGTATATATTCAGACACTGAGGTATTTCTCTTATGTAATGTTGAACACAGTATAGAGATGTGAGATTGCAGAACTCTGGCAACAGCATGACTTCTTGTTTGATGTGAAGGACGAATAATGAAGGTAAACAAATGTACAAGGCTAGGAAATGGAAAAACTGGTCTAATACAGATTTCCACACAAAATTGGCTACTTAATATCAGTGTTCAGATGTTTTCCTTTTCTGTTTTAGTCCTCTGTTCAGAGACGGCATAATTTGCAGATTTGCTGTATACAGGCAATATAGGTATAACCTCAAGATGTCCATAGATTGGTCATCGCAAACCAACCATTATTGTAATTTCATCAATGTACCTTCATCACTTTTATGGACTTTAATATAATGAACATCTTGCTAGCTTGTTACATTTAAGCTAGATTAGCTTTATAGTGAACAATGATGTAGCTAACTACCTAGCTAAGTAAGGTAGCCATGACCTAAGAAGTAGGCTTGGGAATGAAAGATCATGATTGATGTGTCGCTCAAGCAAGGTACCTGACTCCTAGCTGGATGATGGGACTGCCAGCCAGGCACATGTGCTCTCACTAGTGTATGTAGGTGTGTTAACACAACAGATGGAACAAAGGCAAGAAAATTCCTGTGGTGAAAAAGTTGGTTCTTTATTCAACCCTTCTTAGCCAACTTGGTAAGTATTCAAATCATTCCTCCATATTTTTAAAACTCAGTATTTGACATTACTAGTTTTATTTCTGGGTAGTAAACTTGATTGGTTTGCGCAATATGCTAATAACTAATGCTAGTACTTGTAGACAGACTAGCCTGCTGTTTGTGTCAGTCATATACCTTTTCTAATTCTTGTTTGATTTTTTTGTTCAACGAATTTAAATCCCCACTTTCCTCTATCTGTTTTCTACCTTTGGGTGGATTTTGGCAGTAGGGAGGAGGTTGTTGGATTTGTGACTGGATGGTAAGATGCTCGCTCCCCCATCCATTACTTGTTCTCCTGGTGATCCTAATGGCCAATCCATTTGTGACTTACACATACCCACAAATAGTAGAACCTTTATATTGCTGTAAAAGGTGTCACTGAAGTCATAAACTTTGCTTTCTGTTGCTTTGGGAGACATTGTCAAGGCGATGCCACATTTGTGTTTCTGACTCCTCTCCAGACAGCCTTTGCTGTGTTCTCCCATCTGCGGTGCATTATTTAAAAGTCTGATGGAGTTTGTTTTCAAAGTTTATCGTAGGCTTGCTCCACTTTCTCCCTCTCCTCCCTCTTACTTTCTCTTTGCCAGTATGAAGCAGCTTGCCAGATTGCAGCTTGCTGGAGCAGTTTACATGTTTCCCAATGGCCCCAGTGTGAAATATAGCTTTAATAAAATGGCTGATGGGAGAGGGATTTTGGGCTAGTGTGTCTCAGTGTGTGGCGGTCCACTGCTCTTCAACGAGTTACTGTATAAGGGGGCGGATTCGTGAGCTGACGAAGTGTGCTTGATGAGGTGGGAGCAAGCCTGAGAGAGGAACCGAACTCCTGCCCACTCCACCAAAATGTCTGCACAACTTGCTACACTAATTGTTCTCTGACCTTGTTGGGAATTACAGGACTCCTTCATTTTTTCCTCAGTACACTGTCAGCAAGTGAATCTCATATGAATTAACTATGCAAATATAAAAATGTCAAAAAGCAGCCATGCAAATATATATATATATATATATATATATATATATATATATATATATATATATATATATATATATATATATATTGTAAATTAGATGCATAAGTGTGAAGAACCTTTTTAAAAAACTGGAAATAACAATAGATGCAAGTAACAAAAAATAGAAATGTGTAGTTTCAAGAGTATACAGTCCCTAATTTTATCTTACAATGACAAAGATAGATTTTTGTCCACAATGTTTCAGACAATAGATGTTATTTTTTTCTTTTTTTTCTACATTGTAAATGAATACTGAAGTCATGCAGATTATGAAGGAGCACATAAGGAATCATGTAGTAAACTTAAAAGTGTTAAACAAACCAAAAGATGTTTTAGATTTTAGACTCTTCAAAGTAGACACACAACTGATGTCTCAAACACATTAAGAGGCAAGAAATGCAAGTAATGAACTCTTGACAAGGCACAGCTGTTAACTGAAAGCCATTGAAGGTGACTACCTCATAAAGCTGACTGAGAAAATGCCAAGAAAGCTGCCATCTAAACAAGAGGTGCCTACTTTGAAGAATGTAAAATATAAACATATTCTGTTAACACATTTTTGTTTACTAAATAATTACATAGTGTTGATGACTTTACTATTAATCTACAATGCAGAACATTTTTAAATAATGAAAAAAAAACAGTGGATGTCCAGAAGGTGTGTCCAAACTTTTGACTGGTACTGTATGTGAAAATTCTATATTTAATAGTGAATATAAACAAAATAT
>BRDA01045396.1:3606-13891 GCA_036984385.1 Crenuchus spilurus
AACTTTTCTTCAGCTTGCTCCTCTGCCTCTCGGCACACATGTAAAAACACTGGCTCTGATTGGCTACCATAACGCTGCCTTAGCCAATCGCTTACGGACTTGATTTAAACAGGTGTTACACCGAGAACTGTGACCTATCGAGATCTGTGACTTCTTCTATCAAGTCACAGATCTCGATAGGTCACAGTTCTCGGTGTAAAACCTGTTTAACTTAAGTCAGTAAGCGATTGGCTAAGGCAGCGTTATGTGCCGAAATGGCGAATCAGCAGCAAGCCGGTTGTCTCAGTTTGAGAAAATTTAATTTAATTTGATAGATGTAAATACACTTTATATAGTGTAACTGTTTACTTTTGCTTTTTTTTTTTTTTTTTAAACAAAGATTTGGTATTTTAAAGGATTTTATCCTGCACTGGTCTGTTGATGTGCAATAAATATCAAAAGCTACTCATTTCAACTAACTGTGAAAACTGCTTTTTCAAAAAATCCTTATTCTTTGACAAATAACTTTTTTTAACTGTAATGCAAATAGTTACTTTCCCTGGTAACGAGTTACTTTTATTATAGAGTAATTCAGTTACTAACTAAGTTACTTTTTTGAACAAGTAGTGAGTAACTATAACTAATTACTTTTTTAAAGTAATGTTCCCAACACTGTCTATAAACTACATAATAGTGTAGGACCTAGCATATTTATTTGATATGCTGCAGAGATATGAGCCGAGCAGAACTCTCAGATCACTAGAAACCAGTCAGTTAGTTCTGCATGAAATAAACACTAAACATTTATTTATTGTGCTACTTCTAAATCAGTCAGTAAAATATGTATATAGTGTTTTTTATAACTGTTAAATGTATCCAGCTGACAGAGAAAGTCCAGACTACAAACATTTCTATTCAAGCAGGCTTTCAGTTCAGTCTAAAACACTGTTTTCATTACACTTTGTTCTGTAATGGGACCATTGTTTATTTTAAATTATTTCTCTTATAAGTCTATTGTTTTGTATTGTATCTTTTTAATTCTAAGCTAATCTTTACAGTTATGTCAAATGTATGTACAGTATATAGTGCTTTTAACAGCTGATGATGTCACAAAGCAGCTTTACAGAGTTTTAGTAATAACAAAACAAAAAAGCCAAGGTGAGCAAGCCAATGGTTGACAGTGGCAAGGAAAATTTCCCACAGAGCCGGATCTGAAATCTTTGTATTTCTTAATTTGTAAAGCACATTGAATGACTGCAATGTATGAAAGGTGCTATATAAATAAACGTGCCTTGCCTTCTGTCTGGGTAGGCTTCTCGGGGGACAAGTCATCAGCAAAGCCAACATCCATGTCATTTTCGTCCCTGTTAGTCAGAGGTCATACTCTCCCACTGTGGTTCCAAAGTCCATGTAAAACTCCAGATATAATGCCTGGTGGTTTGTGCATGTACTTTACTTTTTCCAAGACTAAACAGTTGCTATAATGGAAAAGCTCAATGACTATCTTTATAAATATAAAGGCCTTGTTTTTCTATTTGAGAGAGTGACACCAGAGTACATTGACTCTCTTCAAAGCTTTGAAATCCGGGACAGTGACGTTTTTTTGGTGACTTATCCAAAGTCAGGTGAGAGTGAAGTTTACATTTATAGACCAACCTAACTGCACTGGCAAATTGTTATTTACATGATGTTAATGGTGGATATTGCACTTAATTCAGCATTTTTTACAAAGTACTTAAACTGATACACAATAAAAATAATTATGTGAAATGTACAGTAACAATCTGACATTGCTATTAAGTTTCTGTATTATATTCCACAGTATGTTTACTGTAAATTTAATCACATTACTATGGTAATCATCAGTAAACTCTATCTGTCATCACGGTAATACTGAGCTGTATTTTTTTTGTCACAGAAAATATTAAGACTTACAGGCATTACAACATTACATTTAATTATTGTAGTTATAGTAAAATGAAGACACTGAAACCAAATCTTTTTACATTTTAAAATATTTTCACTTGCCAGCAGTCACATGTATCCAAGTAACATTAATTCACTGGAAAATATTTAAGAATTTTTAAGAATCCAAACAGTGGAAACAATTAAATTGCTAAATTTAAGTGGAAATATGTAAAAACACTGAAATGAAATATGAACCAAAAGTGCTATTCTTTCTCCTAGACAGAAGTATTCTTCCCCACAGTGGAAGGATAAAAGGAATATACAGTTGTGTTTACAATAAAAGTGTGTTTTAAAAAAGTGAGTACAGAAATACACAAATGTATTTAGAACACTGCACATTATATTCCAAATCAAAACATGAATTAAAATTGATCAAATGTCTTATTACGTTACAGAAAGTGAAGAAAACGAAACATTAGGCTGTTAAAAATAGCAGTTTCTGCATTTGTCTTTACAAACTCTACTGTATGAATAGAAAAATGCTTCAGTATTTAGCTTTCCTGTAAATCATTAAACAAATACTGTATTTAGTTGTACAGCCACTGTTTCTGAGAACTACTTCACATCTATGTTTCATGGAGTCAACCAACTTCTGGCATCTGTGAACAGGTATTCCAACCCAGGATGATTGGACTACATTCCACAGTTAATTTATTATTTATTTTGGTTTTCCCTCAACAGCATTTTTGATGTCACTCTAAAAGTTTTCTATTGTATTAAGGTCTGGAGATTGGGCTGGCCACTCCAACATTAATTTTGTTGGTCAGTAGCACACTCATTGGTGTGTTTGGGGTCATTGTCTTGTTGAAACACCCATTTCAAGGACATTCCCTCTTTGGCATGAGGCAACGTGACCTCCTCAAGTATTCTGAGGTAGTCAAACTGATCCATGATACCTGGTATGTGATAAATAGGCCTGACACCATAGTATGAGAAACATTCCCAAATCATGATGCTTTACACCATACTGTGTCTTGAATTCAGTGGTTCTAGTTTGTCTGACAGTCTGCGGCATACCCCAGTTATGCTTTGTACACCTGGTCTCAGTTCTCCGCTGCTATTTGTTTTCATACTCGTTTTTAGCTGTTAGCGCTGTGCTCTGTTGCTTTAGTGTATTTTAGTTTGTTTTGTATCAAGAAGAAACAACAAGAAACAAAGCCAGAGAAACAATGAGAAACGTAGCTAGAATGAAGATTGAAAATGTTGGTGAGTGAAGAATGCATGAGTGATGAACAAGTGGGTGGATGTATTTTTTTGTTTTGTTTTTTTTTCTTGCAAAATTAGCAACGAGTCATATAGGCATGCTGATGAAAACTGAAAGAATTTCCCTGAAAGAAGTCAATGATACCCAAATTGTATAATAACCTGGGCAATTGATTACTGAGGTTTCACTGTATTTTGTAACTTTTCAAGCTTTTGGAAATCACATTAGACACTCCGGTTGTATATTAAGTACTGCAATATATTTGTAATTTGTATGTTTTAACAGGGACAATTTGGACACAGAACATCATATCACTGATCTGTGAGTCAGATGGTGGGGACGAATATCCCAATAATCTGCAGAAAATGCCATGGCTGGAGTATACTAAGGGTCAGACTGATTATAACTCTCGAGCTTCTCCACGCTTCTTTGTATCACACCTCACACCTGCACTCATGCCACCTGGACTCAAGGACAAAAAAACTAAAGTACAGTAACATAGTCCAACCTTTATACTTTATAACCTTTTTGCAGAATTCTCTGATGTTTATTTTTAATATGTGCTTCTTACAGTCTTTATGTGGCAATTAAACCACCAAAGTCACAGTTTGTGATGTCACAGAAAATGATGTATTTACATATACTAGCATATTTTTTCCAATAGTTTATTCCCACCTCTTTCACACTGAACTTCTGCATGAGCTGCTTTCTGAATGAAACACAGTACAGAACAGTCGATAAGAAATCAGTTCAGTTTTAACACTAGAAGCTCTGCATCTGGTAACAACAGCTTATTCTAAATCTTAAATGTCATGTAAACAAGATTTTTGACTTGTGTTTTAGTACATAAACCTGTACAAATGTCAGTGGAGCTCAGATGGAAAAAATGGAAGAACATTATAGGATATGGACCTTTTAATATGGACAAAATAACCTGCTGTAATCTTCAGCATGACATAGTAATAGACAGCAAAATTGCTTTTAGTGATTCTAATTGTAGGCCAGCAGCTAATTAAGTAATGCAGTCTAAAATTAGACTCCTGTGACCCATGAAAGCCTTTAAGTGGTCATTTGTGTCAAAATACTAGATATTTCTTTAATAAAATTATAAATTAAATTATTTGAATGTATTTTAATCCAAAAGGCATAAAGTTAAAGTTGAAACACACTTGTCCATATTTTACACAATATCAGTGTATTATTTTGGGTTTTTACAATTTTAGAGTGAAAAAAGGCCTTACTTGCAAAAGTATGGGAATCCTAGGAGATTTGAGTGCTCGGACAACATTGACCAATGTCTCAGACTTTAATTAGCCTGGTAAGGTTATGGCTTATTCACAATCTTCGTTAATGTAATGCCCAGCTCTTGCCTTGCTTGCTCACAGTCTGTGTCACTTTATCACTTGTGCCATGTGCGTTTCTGTTTGTTTTGGGCCTTCACGTCATGTCTCATCCACCTCCCCATTACATCAGGTCTTTGTGTCCCTGCCCTCGTCTCTTCGCAAGTTCTCATTAGTGATTACACCTATCTTACTTCACAAGCTTAGCTTAATTCCATGTGCTATATAGCTCCCACTTGTTTGCCCTGTCATTTATCAGTCATTAAATTTAATCTATAGTACTTTCACTGTGTTTTGCTTTTGTTGAGTGTATCCACAATAAATCACTGTTGGATTCCATGCCTGCATCCTGCCCCTCTCCTGCTTCAACCCCCCACAGTGTTACAGTTAGGAAAGGCCAGGTGATGCAAATTGTCTAAAGGGGGTACCCAAATGACAGGGAAGTCAGTGTGTTTAAGAATACAGAATCATAATGATACTGAATGTAGGGTGCTAACATCCATTTGGAAAGGTTCTGTTATCTTAGTGACATGTCCTTCCCCTAGAGGTTCTGAGGTTCCCCATCTACTGCTGAGAGGTTAAGTGGGGTCTTGAGGATGTGGACAGAAACCTGTAGTTTGGAGATGTGCTGTTTCTGAATGAAGTTACACTTGGTTCCAGAATCCATCAGGGCTTAAATGACAACAAAATAACCTTGGCAGTACAGATTGACAGGTAATTGAAGAGATTTCAAAACCATACCTTGTTCCGGATTACTCACTATGTTTGCACGGTTTCTCAGGTATGGTGCCTGTGACTTGTGTGGGCAAGCTTGGCAGTCATGCAGAACATGACCAACAGCGCCACAATACATGCACAGGCCACTCATATAATGTTGAAATCTCTAATTGTCTGACAGGTGGTAGGTAACAAGTTGCATTTGTTCCTCAGGAGGTGGAGTTGAGGCAGTGACTTCAGAAACAGTTGATTTGTGTCTTCTGTGGATGGGAAGATTGGGTGTATTTTTCTTTTAATTGATCCAAGCATGTGGCCAGGGAAATCAAATCATCTAAGGATAACTGATCGTCCTTGTAAGCCAACTCAGATAAATACTAGCATTTAATCCATTTCTAAACATGACTCAGAGAGCAAGTTCATTCCATCCAATTCCTGCTGCAGTGGTCCTAAATTCCATGGCATATACACATACACACACATACATATGCGCACACACACACACATATAAATTATTCTTAGAAGAAGAGTCATAGTGTGATTTAGAGGTGCTTTCTTTAATCTCTAAAGGAAACTGATCCTCATATGACCCATTGAAATAGCACACAAAAAAGCACACTAGAAAAAATGAATCAGTGCTAAATTATTTATTTCAATTGGAAATATATACTTACAAATCCATTAATATTATGTGTAATTTATTTATGTTTTCTGGGCTAAATGTAGATCTAGCACAGGGACTTGATGGTAGCTTTGACTGTTTTTTTGAAAGTGATAATGAAAGAAAGATAGACTGGACTGATATTTACACATCCAGTACTTGTGATAATTTCACATTCTTGTGTCCTTAATTTGCTTTCATGTTTAATGTGTATGTCACTATAATTAAACAGGTTGTTTTATTACTATGATCTAACACATGTTTATGCAAATTATTCCGTTCTGATTGGCTGCTCTGTATTGTGACTCATTTAAAAAGGGTGTGCCTTTTAAAATGGGTGTAGCTAAACTGCTGTAGGCTGAATAGACACATTTAAGTAAGTGAAATGTTTCAGTTATATTACAAAAACATCAATATTTTTCTAAAGAGAAGAGTAAATTGGTTTTCCATGCTTTTTAATGGTAGTTACTGAATAATTCATAGTAGTTTGTGGATAAATGTAATAAATGTTTATATTACTAGAGCAATATGCTTACAGTTTAAGTATCTATTTACTTTATTAGGATTTTTTTATTTGAAATCCTTTTCAACAATCAATCAATAGGCTATGATTGTAATATCTCTTGCGTAAATGCTGATCTGTCTTATTTGTTTTTAAATGCTAGATCATTTATGTGGCCAGGAACCCTAAAGATATCGCAGTGTCTTATTTCCACTTCTGCCATGTGTATTCCAAGATGGAGACACCCAAGAGCTTTGATGAGTTTCTGCAGTGGTACCTTGATGGGACTGGTAAGCATAAGAAAATAATACATTAAACTGCAACTGTTGATGCCAGTGGTTAAAGTGGGATTTGGCAGGTGGGGGAACTCTCAAATTTTGTGTCGGCGCAACATTGTAACGAAAAGTATCACACTACTTTTCTTGGCAGTGGTGGTTTTATTTTGGTCCATCTACACTGATATGGCAATAAGCAAACTTCGAGGAACACCACAATATGGAATACAACCTTGCTTTTCACAATCTCAATTCAAAAATAAAAAATGGGAAGTCCAAAACTGACTTATATTTTTAACATCCCAGACAAAAACTATGACCAAAAAGTCACAACCTCTACATTCATACAGTTGCATACAATTAAAATAGCTCCCATATTGACTGGTACTCCGTCTTGATTGTCACATTTTTTCTTTTTGGATAGGCTGTGTGATCAGCTGACCTTCTTGTGAGAACCCATTTTTTAAACATATTTCTGTGGATTCCACTGTTTAACAGGAGGCCCAACCAAAGAAATAAACATTAATGCTGACACATTTGTGATTCCTAGTTGGGCTCTGAGAGGGGTAATAGTTTGGTTCATTTTGCTGAACCCCCTTTCACAGTCAGCAGTGCTGACTGCCAGTGATTTCACAGCTTGCTGAAGCTTCAGCAGCCCACCAGTCACAGGAGCTTCTGGCTGATCTTTAAGATCTCTGTAGCCCTGTCTCACTCCAGAGAAACGAATATCAAAGAAGCTACAGAGCTGTCTCAACTCATCCATCTTTAAAGAACGAAGTTATGAAGAAAATAACATTAGCTTAAAAACCCTTTTTCCAATTAGGAAACAAGTAGCCTAAGTGATGGACATTTCTTTCTGGCTTTGCAGATTAAAACCTAACGTAAGACCAGCAATTCGACAGTTAGCTAACCATCTAGTCTTGTTTGTGCTCGTTTACATTTTAGAAGTTTGACATTACTTCACCTTCAACTTTTAATTCCACTCCAACACAGGGGCGTCACTAGACTTAAGACTGTACTGGGGCACAGATAATGTATGTGAAAAAAGATTTCTGCATTTATTTATATTTAAGAAAGCATAAATAGTGCTTTAAACTAAACAATCGGATCAGATTGTTGTTGACTGGATCTTTGATTAATCACCAGAATGAACTGATGCATTTGGCCTACTTGTGAACTTTACTCTAGACTTGTAAACCACTACCTGTACAAGCAAAAATATATTTTTAGTCATTTTTCTGGAGACAATAGTATTTTAGCCAATTATAAAGGCAAAACGACTGACATGACAGTCCATATTACTGTGCATTTTTTCTGTGAAATAAATTTGAATGGTTTAAAAATTTGGGTCAAGACTTGATGATTAAGGACAAATGTACCCACATTTACAAACATGAAGGTGCACCATTTGAGTTTGAACCACTGCAGTATTCCTGGGCTATCTAGTCAACACAAGCTCTCTCATATTCATCACTGACGCAGAAGTCCCAACCAGCACGATACCACTGTTAACGCCAACTCACTGGATATTCACGTAACCAGTTTGGGTTTCCCATCCTTATTACTTTAGCCATTTCTAACAAAAGTACTGTCTGTACTGCTAATGTTAGTTCGGCTGTTTTTCTACAAGGAATAACGTAGCGTTAACGTCATAGACACAGGTTGAGGTAGCCTAGCCAGCGGCTTACCTCACTCATTTCTCCTTGCTGCTTTATCCCTGCTGCCAGCAAAACACTTTCTGATATCCATCTACAGGAGTAATGATGTTTGACCCAATCAAGATAAAAATAATATATGATATTATATAAGTATTCAGTTGTTATGGGCTAACGTTACGTTACCTTTAGTCTGTACTGCCTCTATCGCGCTCGCGCTCTCTCTGTACATGTGAATAAATTATCATATTAAGTAGCCATGTGGGTATTGTGTTGAGTGAATAGAATTGCAATGAATTACTATATTAAGTAGCTATGAAATTTATACTGGGGCACTGCAGATTGTTGATATGAATATGAATAATTTATTAATTTATCTGAGGTGCCGGAATGCAGTACCGGACCGTTCCGGCCCACTTTAACCCCTGGTTGATACCACAAGGAGAGCAGGGCAGGCACTCCGCCCACACAGATAACACACTGCGCGTGGGACCCAAACATTGATGGGGGCATTACTTAAGTCTTCCCTGTGCACACCACCAGTGGTGGACAGTAGTGGAGTACATTTACTTGAGTACTGTACTTAAGTACATATTTTGAGTATTTCTTGAGTAATTATTTTTTGGTGAACTTATGACTTTGACTCCGCTACATTTCAAAGACAAATATTGTACTTTCAACTCCACTACATTTCTAGGAACCTTGCCGTTACTCGTTCCTTTTGGCTCAGCATAGCTTTGCATCTGCTGTTCCTTTTTTTCTTTGATAGTTCGATGCTTTTTCGAAACGACGCTTCAAACGATTCGATTCTGTAATACTCTATGCTTTCGATACTTTAGCTAGTACTATAGTCAAATCAGCACGCACAATTTGATCGACTTAAGCAGAAAACTGATTCAGAGCATCTGAATCAAACTGCGCATGCTGTGAATCAGTATTCTGAATAAATGAATCAGATTGCGAGTGCTGATTTGACTCAAATGAGTGACACACAAGTCAGCTGAGTAAAGTTAGTTTAATATTGGACACTCGTTTGATATTCGTAGTTCCACTTTTCCTCATGTAACACTCCGAAGCTGGTCTTACTTCAAACTTTCAGCTCCGACCCAGATAGTGAGCTTTGAGGGCAGGTGAAACACGAAGCACATGTGATTCAGACTCTCGTACTCACTTTGGCCGCATTCACTTGTTCATTTATTAATTCACACATAAACAAAATAAAGCATCCCAAGCTTTTAGAGACATTACTTTCAGAACTAAAACAGTAAAATATAAGCTAGGTCCAGTCGTGTTGGTGGTACAGCACAACCTCGCTGGTTCTCTCCTTTCACACGTGCCGTTAACTTATATGGCTCTTAAAGGGACAGTGTACACATTACTCAACACTGGCCGTTACACTCAACAGCTAACAGGACGCAGATGCACCAGCACAGTTACAGTTCTGAGGTGAAATAGATGAAGACAACTACAACCACAAAATTTACTGAAATTCACATGTTATGATGAAACCTGGATGCAGGATCTTAGCTTTCTGTTCATTCTGGTTACAAGCTGCTGTAGTTTTAGGGACTATTGCACAATTACCAGAAGAAATGTGTTACAGACATTCATCTGGCTAGCATTATTCATTTTAGCCATTTACATGATTTTGTTTCATGTTTATTTTTTTAATGAAATATTAGTAATAATGTGACCTACATGTATCTTCATAGATATTCATATATTTTTGTCTTTGTAATTTTTCTAACATTTGTTTTATGTACAATTATAAAAAAAATATTCAAAATCTCATGTTATTAAACCTAATGATGTTAAACCAACTTATTAAAATGCAGACATATATTCATATGTCCACACATACTACAAGACTTATTTTGGAACATAGTGACGTAATTTGTATATTAATGACAAAAATGATCAAATAAATCTATTAATCTCCCATGTTATTTAACATAATGATGTCAATTCAACTTAGTAATATAGAGAC
>BRDA01045399.1:0-10539 GCA_036984385.1 Crenuchus spilurus
AGCATAATGTATATGTAACATTACAGATCTTTGACAGCTTAAACTATATCTATCATCGACTTCAGGAGGAGCCAACCCATCCACACACAACTCCTCATTAAGAACTCAGCAGTGGAGATAGTTAGCAAAGCCAAATTCCTGGGGGTGCAGATAACGGACACTTTGACCTGGTCCACCCACACTGAAGCTCTGGTCAAAAAAGCTCAGCAACGCATGTACTTCCTGAGACGAATGAAGAGAGAATACCTCCCTCCTCCAATTCTCACCACCTTCTACAGGGGCACAGTGGAGAGCATACTGACCAATTGCATCTCGGTCTGGGCAGGAGCCGGTAGCACCTCTGATTGGCAGTCCCTGAGGAGGGTGGTGAGGACAGCGGAGAGAATTACTGGGACTTCACTTCCTTCCATACAGGACATTGCGACAACTTGCTGTCTATCCAGAGCTCAGAAAATAATCAGTGACCCCTCCCATCCCCACTATGGACTGTTCTCGCTGCTGGCCTCCGGAAGGACGTTCTGTAGTCCTCGAAGCAGAACAGTCAGGTTCAAAAATAGGTTCTTCCCACATGCCATAAGACTGTTGAACTCTAAATAATATTAAATAATGCTGCTAATTCATACCTTGGAGCTCTAGGATAATCATATTATACGGTGTATAATACTTTTTAAACACTTCTAGCTGGTCATATAGGGGTTCACTGTACTGTATACTGTATACTATACTCTATGCACTATTAATATACCTCAATGCACAGATACACCACACGTTTGCACTACATTGCACCTTGCACTTTTGTAATACAGTGGTAACCCTACTTACGAGCATCCCTACTAACAAGTATTTCAGGTAACGAGTCGAGATCTCGGAATATTTTTGTTCCAGGTAACGAGTAGCATAAATTTCTTCAAGTATGCCAAACCGCTAGGGGCGCTGCGGTCGTAGCATCCCCTAGATGCTACCGTAGAAGAAGAGATCTGTCAATACCTTTGACCGCTGTCCAGTAAAAGTGAAAGCGACGCTAAGGTAGCAAAAGGTAGTGAACAAGAAAGTTAGATAAATTTTACTTTTACTTTTCATATGATAAGTGTAACCATGCCATACACGTATGCCCGTCCTCCTTAGCCGCCAGCCTACACGAGCACTGTCGGTCTCCCTCTCATTAGCGGCCAGCCTACATGAGCGTCGTCGTCGTCACGTTTATTTAAAAAAAAACCATATAAACACATTATTTAGCATATTAAAGTATACTGTATATTGGCCGGCTGACACAGATTAATCAGTTTTACATGTATTCTTATAGGGAAAATTAATCCAGCTAACGAGCAAACTAGCTAACGAGCTCGGCTCCTGCACGGATTAAACTCGTAAGTAGGGTTACCACTGTATATTCTTTTTATAAAAATGTTTATTTTATCACCTGATCTACCCTGAGCCAATGCAATGTAATTTCGTTTTAATGTGCACTGTACAGTGTAAATTTGAACGACAAAAAAGTCGGTCTATGTCTATGTCCATGGGCGTGGTAGTGGGGGGAAAAGTGGACTTGACTACCCAGGGCCCGAGTAGGGAGAGGGGCCCATAAAAATCCTGATTTTTTAATTTTTTTTTTGGTTGTTATTTTGAATGAATTGGGCCCTCAAATTATTTATTTATTAATTCATATTTCAAATATATTGATAATATCAACTGAGGGAATAAACTTTAGTCACAGTCCTCTCAACATATTGGACATTCTGGGGGCCCCCTCTTGGAGGCCCAAAAGCCCAACAGCGACTAGCGACAAGTGTAACGTCAGTGAGCCTAGATTAATGACCTGGGGGCTACACATCATGCTCCCCATAAAGCAGAAATAAGGATTTCGCAAGAAGAAAGAAAGGGAGGAAAAAGAAAGAAGGCAGAAAGAGGGGAGACAGCTGTTGACGGCTTTCTTTCCCAAAGGTGAACCTAGTTTTCTTATTATGCAAAGACCAATTAAAGTTAAAGTAGTCCACTCCAGACAGCTGCAGCTGATTTTTGGAGGCTCACGTGAAGTCGTTAGTTTAGTTAGTTGCCAATCAGGATGTTTACGGCTGTAAGTATAAAGACAATTATGAGCCGCTAACGTTAGTTATCACCTTTAACCAGTTTCAGAAACAAACAGTGGCTCTGGTGCAGCTGGAGCAGCAGAGAGAGAGACAGAGAGAGACAGAGAAAGAGAGAGAGAGAGAACAGAGAGAGAGAGAGAGAGAGAGAGAGAGAGAGAGAGAGACAGAGAGAGAGAGAGACCGAGACAGAGAACAGAGAGAGAGAGAGAGAGAGAGCTGGCTAGCTGCTGACTGGTAGAATTGCTGCCTAAATGCGAGTTGTTTAGCTTAAGTTTAAAGTAAGTTAGTCTTTTGGTTCAGTGCGTGTGCTAAAGCCTGTTGTCTACTAACACAGCAGAGCTAAAAGTGAAACTCTGTGCTGAGACTTAATAAATGATCCACCAGCAATATTTCTGCCGCATATATCAACATGTAAATAGCTACATCAACATAATCTGATCTGTTTGTAGCTTAAAACCTTATTTATGCTTTTTTATTTAAATAAATACCCCCCCCCTTTTTTTTTTGCTCATGTGCCTCGTTTACTGGCATTTATAGGGGCCCACTGACATTGAGAGTGTACAGGGTCCCAAATTTGCTGCTACACCCCTGTCTATGTCTATATGTAATATTACAGATCTTTGACAGCTTAATGTATATGTAACATTATAGATCTTTGACAGTGTAAAATACATATAACTATGGATCCTTGACAAAGTAAAATATATGCAACATTACAGATCTTTGACAGTGTAAATATCTGTAACATTATGGATCTTTGAGAGTATAACATTTACATGTATATGTAACATTATAGCTCTCTGACAGTGTAACATATGTATGCAAATGTATTACAATGTACATATACATAAATAATTGCTTAATATTAAGCATTTATACACATTTAGTGTTTATTAGTATGGTTTTATGCCTCCTATCTGCTATAATCAGGGTTCTTGCAGGTTTCAGTGAGTTAAATTTAAGACCTTATTAAGACCTTTTAAGACCATTCTCAGTTAAATTTAAGACCAACATGACAAATTGCCAAAAACATTCTAATTCTACATAGAGAGGTGAAACAAGCCATCCATAAGCTGCAAAAACAGAAAAAACCCATCTGAGAAATTGCTACAATATTAGGAGTGGTAAAATCTGTATTTTGGTACATCCTGAGAAAGAAAGAAAGCACCGGTGAACTCATCAATGCAAAATAGTGATGGGAATTCTTTTGGCTCTTCTCATTAAGAAGAGCCGGCTCTTTCGGCTCCCAACTGGCTCCTTAGATTTATTTATTTATTTATTTATTATTGTTATTATTATTGTAAATTGATTTTTTATTATATTATTAAACTGTGTGTAAAATGAATTACGAGTGTAAAAACATACATTGTATCAAACATGTATTATTTATATGGCTTTATTTATACAAAAATAAATTATGAAATACAAAAACAAAGGCCCATCTCAAGTAAACGAACAGGTCCAATCTCTAAATGTGTGTATTATTTGTAAATTTGCAACTACACGATATGAAATTGTCACGTTGCAATATATACATTCTGCCTCTGAACTGTCTATCACGTTAAAATGCGTCCAAACTATACATCGTTTCCTGTCACTCATTTTCCTCACCTGTCCAGCCTGTGGTCTGTCTAAAGTTCTCTCGCGAGACTCTCCCTCCTGTTCTGTGCTAACTGTGCGTCACTACGTGTGTCTGTAACCACACCCCTCCCCGCTCCGCTCAGTGTAGAGTACACACACAGACGCTGCCACAAATCTTGACCAATCACGTGCGGCAAAAAAAAAAAAAAAAAGAAAGAATTGGCTCACTCTCAGGAGCCGGCTCCCGTCGTTCACTTCAAAGAGCCGGCTCGCGACCGACCCATTACTAATGCAAAAAGACCTGAACACCCACGGAAGACAACAGTGGTGGATGATCACAGAACAATTTCTGGTGATACAAATAAAACTAGCTTTGTAATACGGATTACATGCATAAGATCTGAGCTCAGGCTTGACATCTTGTCGGGTGTCACAACAATAAAAATGTGAATAAAGTACATGCTTTAAACACACGTGCTTCAAACACTGTTGTCCAGCAACTTTTGCTTTGCACTTTATGCCAAATAAGAAGGAAAGGAACCTAGCATGGCTTGCAGAATCACAACTTAAATATCCTCCAAATAGATATACTGTATATATGCTTGTTGAAAAGTTTTGCACCTGAAATAGTGAGTTATTTACAACTTTTTCAGTTCCTTAGTGAGGCTTTACATCCACTCATAAGAACAATATAAGTATATATAAGTACACTTATAAAAAATTAAAAATACAACCAACTAATGTCATTATACAGATCATTTATTATTTTTCAATGTTTCACAGCAAATACGATCTGAGCTTATCCAACCTTCCACAAAACAGCTGCTGCGTAGTTGCAGGACTTGCCCAACCCTGCAATGCACAAGCAACCCAATGTCTCAATTACTCCAGTTTCCCTTAGCATTAGCATTAGCCACGCCTGGTGATTACCTCGGCTGACAGTCTGACTCGGCTCTACCTCAGTTTTAAATGAAGTTGCCGTGTTTGTTAAACACTACCTTACCTATGTTGTTGCTATAAAGGTAGTTTTATGCCTCTGTGCTCTTATAGAGCAGCAATGAATGTCAGCTTTTCAAAATATAAACACTCTAACCGGAAACTAAATACCGGCTTCATCTATGAATCTCGGGAAAGGTTAAAGTTCAGGAAAATCATGGATAACGCCATATACAATAAGACCGGGGAAAGTCACTAGTCGGGGAAAAAAGTCGCTAAAACTAGCTAAGTATAGCGACAAAACTGCTAAATTGCTAATTCACCTGTCTCGCGTTAGAAACAAGCAACCAGCTCTATGAAAACAAGCCCCAAATAAGCCCAACTGGCAACCCACCACATTCTGTTAAACAGAGGCCGCTTGTAAACAGTACAAAAGTAAACATTTATTATGACATTATACCTAAACAACACCAGAATTATGCTAAACACTTTTAATATAAACATTTTGAATAACTTAAATTATTTAATACATTCTTTGAATAACTTAAAATCTTTTAAGCTCTGATCAAAATAAAAGTGCATTTTGTTTGGTGTATTTTGATCTCATTGTCCGTCAGAGTGGATCCAATGAGTTCTCCAAGATGGTCTACAGCACTGATTGATGTGTGGCGAGCTGGGAGATAAGATTTTCACTCAAAGAAAGCCAAGCCCAAATAAGCAATTTCACATTCAAAAACAAGCCCAAAAAACCGCAACCCGCGACTCAAGAGATTTGCAACGACTTTAGAAAACACAAGCCCAACGTCACCAGGGTTGCCAGGGCCAACAAAAATATCCAGCCCAAAGTCAGTCTAAAACCCGCTGTTCAGAAGCTTAAACTAGCCCAAAATATGTCTGTCACACATTTGAAGCAAATGGCAAAACAACTATGAGTGTATGACTTAGTATTTTGTTTATCAGTCATTAATAATATGGTAATATTAGTGTTTATTAGTTCTTTTATAACAGTTTTATATCCAGTCAAGAACATTTAATAGTAACATAATTAGCAAAAAAAAAAAAGGAACTGACTTTTTCATTTCACATTAGCAGTCTTTGCAATATGCCTTTTTCTCGTCATTAGGAAGACTTTTAATCCATTATATCAACCTTTTTCTTTTTCCCAGTCCTTGCAATACCCTTATTTCCCCTATTTACCTGGCATATTAGCTAGCGACTGTTTTCTCTTCACCTTCTATGTGTCTGTGTCTCTTGCTCTCTCCCCTCTCCTGCCCCCCCCATTCTCCTTGTTGCATTCAATCTTCCTTACTGTCGTATTTGTACACTTTTGTCTGCCGTGTTCACGTAACATCCAAGGCAACATCCACTTTTTTGTTGTTTTTTGGCGGCTGCAGTAATTTTTAAAAGTAGCCCAAAAAACCGCCACCCTTGAATTTTCACCCGCGACTGGATTTTCAAACAAGCCCAATTTGGCGTGAAAACCGCGAACCTGGCAACTCTGAACGTCGCTTATAATAAGCGGACTTGGCAACACTGTTGGCAACAGCTGTGTTATCATGAGGTTATATGGGCTTTGTAGTTCCCACGATGCTATAGTCCCACCGAGAAACACGGAGAACAGAACTACATTTACACTGATGCATTTAGTAGACGTTAGCAGAAGTTAGCAAAATTAACGTCCGATTAAACTACGCTTTTTTAAAATTAAAAGTAAAAATGTAAGACTTTAATAAATTTAATTTAAGACCTTGGATGGATATCTGGCCGTTTTAAAGACTTTTTAAGGCCTTAAATTTAAAGTTTTGATTTTTAGACTTTTTAAGACCCCGCGGGAACCCTGAACAGGTATAATATCTGAACAGCAGGACCTTCACACAAAAACACAGTGGTTTAAATGAGGTGAAACACTAGAGACAGCCACTAGAGGGCACCCAATGCTTCTGTTTAGATGAACAGACATCAAACGTGCACGTAAATGAGCCCTGCATATATTAGCATTGCTGTGCATTTGTTTTGATTTTCTTTATCAAATGTTGCTGTGAATTTAGATCACAAAAAGATGGCAGCTGCACTATTTTGGTTTCTGGACTTGTGTGCCGACCTCTGTGGCTATAAGTTGTACACTGTCATATCAAAGAAATGATTAAATTCAAACAGTATTAGTATTAAAACAAACAAAATGTACTGGTCCAGTAAAGTGAATCTGATTCTTTCTCTCTCCCACCTGCTGTCTTATTGTTTTACTACACACACACACACACACACACACACACACACACACACACACACACACACACACACACAGCTAATTTGAGAATGAGCTAGGCGATTAGTGGGCACGTGTGATGGTAGTGTGAACCTCCTGCTGGATTACACTCTCCCTACAGCGCTGTGACCTTGCAACAGACTGCACACATACTTCAGTCCAGACTGCACTTTTGGGTCCTGTCCCATTCAGACTGCATTAGCCAGGCCTTCTCATGGAGATTTATCCTCAAATTCAAATCTAGCACATGCAAATCCACCAGTTTCACATCATTTTACTCAAACATCTCCATAATGATCACATATGCACATATACAGTTTATGTAAAATTAAAAAAACTCCCCAAACCATCACTAAAAGTAAATTTTATATTTAATTTGGAAATCAAGATCCCACAGTCTGGAGAAAGAGTGGAGAGACACAGTCCAAGCTGCTTGAGGTCTAGTGTGAAGTTTACACAATCAGTGATGGTTTGAGAAGCCATGTCATCAGTACCGGTGCTAGGCATGTGGGTGCCTAGCACCGGTAGAATTAACAATTAAGAATTAAGGAACAGCCCTGACTGCCAACCACCAATAAACTTCCCGTTATCTTCTGATGCTCTTATAGTCGGCTCTTTGAAGTGAACGATCACAGCCGGCTTGTGTCTGGGAGCCGAATCCATTTTTTTCAGTTTAAGTTGCACAGGATTGGTCACTTACACCATGTTTCGAGGCCAAGAGCATAAGAGCAAAATGACATTTTTAAAAGCGGCTAGTTTTTTTTTTAATCATATTTTGACTATTGGAGATTCATTTCACTATCTTTAAGTATTTTCTATTAAAGGGTTTTCTGTAACTTTACATCATGAAAATATCTGTTTTTATTTTTCATGTTAAGATTTGGGCATGTAATTTCAGGCAGAAATCGGTAAAAATAGCTTTGGAGCTAAGGCATATAAATCCCCTGATTCAGCACTGCAGTAACATGTCAGTATGTACTGTGTATGACAGTGTCCTGATGCAGCTGATGAGAGCAGCCGACACGGATGAGTCTATCAACAATACACTTATGTTCACATTCAGCTGAAAGTCAGAGAGATGAGTCTCTGCCATTGGGGTCACAGAAACTTAAAAACTATTCTGATGAGAAACTAAGCACATTGTATTATTGCCATTTATTCTGTTTTATCTCCTGTTAAATTTTATTTCTGAATTTAACTAATTATAATCATGTGTCACTTTAAAACCCCCAACTCACACCCTGCGGCTCCTCCTGTTTCTCCTCCTCTGTCTTCTCTTTGAGTTGTTTAAGGGTTCTTAGGATAACATATATACAGCATGTACAGGTTGTTTTAAATGCTGGATTTTGTAGGTGATCAGTTATGTTAATTTGTAACTTCTCTGTCTGTGCAAAATGCTTAATAAAAAACACAAATATCAACACATTCATTACTAATTCAATTAAGAAAGCAATTTCTCTCTTTATATCAGTATTTCCCTAACAAGGTGACACATAATATTTAAAATAATATAACAGGTTTGGTTAATTATTCATTTGTATGTATTTGCGTGTAAACTCTGTTGGTGGTTTTATTTTTTCTTTGGTGACATAATGCTGAAATGAAATGATAAAAAATGTTAAGCTTTACCTGACTAGACAAGACTAACATTAATGTTAGAGAGTAAGGCTGTGGCCCAAACAGCTCACTGTGAAACATTACTGCACTACTGAAAGCACTTCTAACCATGGAGTCCTTTTATTTATTTTCTCATTTATTCATTATATTTTATTTTTGTACACATTTAGTGTTGTAACAGTATGCAGTTTGGGACGTGGCCAGAGAGTAATGTAACTTAACGTTTCAGAGAGTTTTCTGACAACAGTTAATATAAATGTTAGCTAATGTATCCAAACTCTCCAAGTCTGTTACCAAAAGACTATCCTAAAGCCATTTATATTGCAGTGTCACTGTGGCAATTCATTCATTCACTCAGCTCACATTTAAACCTGCGTTCATTACCCTTCCAAAGTTGCTCAGTTTAGATAGCTGACTATCTGCTTATAACCTTGAAAAGAGCCGTAACATGTTAGCTAGCTAACCTAACTAATCTCGCTATAAATGGCTACTAGCAAATGTATGAAACACTGGAATCAGAGCATCTACTCTCATGACACCTTAATGTTAGGTAGCTAGCTTCATTCTCATCCTGCTCTCAGAGTATCTTTTAATCTTCTGCCATTTATATACAGAGTTTACTTTTATTACATTCTCATGGCACTAGTCTGCTCCTAAAGCTTACATTTTACAGTTCGATGCTCTAAGAACAGAAATGAAAATTTAAAAGTACCACAAGCTGCTTTAGGAGCAGTTACAGCTTCACTTATTAACTCTTTATTTTGCAGTTTGCTCGTCCACTCATGGCTAATCCTCCTGCTTGCTATTCTAGCAAATGACAGTTTGGAGCTGTATTCACTGTTGTCATGACCTCGCCCCTCCGTGTTCTGGTGTTCTGTTTTGGTCGCCTCACAGATTCAATCCTATGCAATTCTGCCCTCAGAAGATATTTCAATAAATAAAACTCCAACAAGCTTCGACTGGGAGTGTAAAATGGGGTTTTACATGGAGAATAACATTGATTATTTCTACTGTTGAGCTATAAGCTATATAAGCCTCATAGCTTCAGAGCAAAACTACAGAAGGAAACTTAATGTTTTGGCATTTTCAGCATAATGAGAAAATGTAAGAATTTGATTTCTGGCATGAACCATTACTGTAACCTTTAACCTCTTAAACTCCACGGAACCTCCAGTGGTTCCAAATTTGCGTTCTTTGCATTCAACAGTTCATAACTTTTATATTTCATAAGATACATACAAGTTAAAGGTGTCATATGATTTATGACAATGCAAATATTGAGACATCTAATGTGAAATTTGCTTCAAATAAACTATGCGCTCAAAAATGTTATCCAGAAATATGAATATGATTATGAATGATTATAATTAAATAATATTGATATTTCAATCAATATCCATAAATCATACATCAAATGAAAGGGTTGATTCTCAGGATTATAAGAAAAATAACTATTAAACTGTCAAGTGTTCATGTTTCTTTTATTTATAGGAAATATCTGTAATTTATAATCGCTTTTACTTTTAATCGCTTTTAATTTATAGATACTTTTACTGCTGTATCTCCATGGCTTTACAACTTTTATATATTATCTTGATATTACTGAATTGCTGATGTTGTTTTGAAACTAACAAGCCCTCGTTTGTGTCTCTATGACAACCGATTGCAAAAAAATCCAAGATTTATTGTTCTCATGCATGGAAAAAATATAACGCCTTAAAGGGACCTTTATTTTGAAACTTCTCAACCGTTCCTTCAGACGTCATGTGACATTAACACAACTTGATTGGCTGGTTAGATGAGGGTGTGCCCTTTCATATGATACCTCACTCGAGCTGATCAGACCAATCAATGATCTATATTACTGGGTAGGACACATGTGACTTTTGAACTCGCCGGCATGGAGCCTCCATGTTGTGTGGAAGCAGGGCAAGATCGGAAGGAAGCCAGCGTCTACAAACAACGAAAGGGCTGCAATGTTTTGTGTTTTATCGCTTTACTTATTGGAATTCTGTCAGCAGGGACCAGGGGATCACATTCCACAAGTATGTA
>BRDA01045401.1:0-11979 GCA_036984385.1 Crenuchus spilurus
TGGGCATGTGGACAGTAACTTACATTTATTACTTTCCAATTATCAGCCATCTTCAATAATAAAAGTGCCATTTCTCATTTTAGTTTCTTTACAGTTCAGATAACTAAATGGCACAAAATTGGTATATAAATTTACAAGAGAAACTTGGAAGTGTTTCAGGGCCGTGCTATAATAGGCTGATTTATTAGTGCATATTTCCGAGAAAGTAGAATTTAGCAGAATTTGGATGAGATCTACAGACAGTCCCTGATTCACTGCAACAAAATTAAAAAATAAAACTATTAATTCTTACTAACATTTATTAGCAAACGTTGAGATTACAGGTTTGATCTGAATGGCAGGCACACTTACCTTTTTAACATGTCAGTACCTGATGCATATTCATAAGCTATCATCTAACATCTGGAGCTGACAAACATTCTCTACTGGTCCTGCTATGCCAACTCTAAGCCCACCCATGTTCTTCTGAGATACTCCACCAGTGTATCTCCACTACTTACAAACTGTACATCAGCCAAAGCAGAAGGCCTTCAGTAAATAAACTCAGAGTGAAGGTACAACTGGAGCTCTGCTATGGCTGTCTTCTAAACCTCATTTTGATTATCAACGAACCATTTCACGTTTTAATTGCTGTGTGTATTTTGGTAATGTTTCACATCCTTTCTGCAATGCAATGAAATGCTCAGGACCCATGAGGGAAAAAAGACTCTTGCCTTAATTGGCCCTGTAGCCCTTAAGCCATTCCTCAGCTGCCCATTCATGATGCTGCACATTTCACAGCCATGCTGTAGATATGTCTTAATCCTGTTCAGTGATGAACTATCATATTCCTGTGCTTTCAAATGAAAAGACACTACTAGCTTACACGTTCACACATGCTTGGCTTCATGAGGTCCAGGACAGGGCACGCTGGGACAGATGGTAATATTAGACCAGTACTTCAAAACAGAACCTCCAATAAATCCACACAAGGCCCATAGCAGGTGGACAGTCTGTCCAGACAAGCGTCATCTTTGTTGCTGTGTTTTTCTAAGAAAACACAATGAGACAGATTCATAAAACACACCATCAAGGTTTACTCTGACATTAACAGCAAGAGCACTGCAGCAACACATTTGTCAATCCTCATTTTATCACTGGTGTGATATGTAGCTCCGCTCAATTTGTAAGCGATTGATAACAGAGCATCATCCCACTGAAATGGATCTGAGCAAGAAAGAAGACAAGAAAGATTTAGATGACTAATAGAAAATCTGGTATATATGAATATATATTGGTTTGTTTAAGTCATCTTTCTACTAATGCAAGTGAAATAAACGTTTTTGCAAGTTTTTACCCAATTTCCCCCAATTGTAGTGGTAGCCAATCAATCCACCCATCTGCTAGGACTCTCCTAAGCACTTGTAATGTTCCTGACTTTAGGAGGGTGAAGACTAACACAGCCTCCTCCAATGCAAGTCAGGCTCCGCCTCTTTTCAAACTGCTACATCAGACACCTGAGCCAGTGAATATTGCATAGTAGTAGTGATGGGAGTGAGCACCATCTAGACAGCCTTGGCGAGCATGGCCAATGTTTGGCTGGTCATATCAGTCTGGTTTCCCAATTTCTGTGTGCCTTTTGTTTACCTTCCTGTGTCCTCGTCCTGCCCCTGTCATGCCTTCCTTGTTATCCATCTATTCGTTGTTTTACAGCCCAAATACTGCATGTTCTCCCTGATTAACTCAGATATACATATATCCCTCTACTGGTTTGTGGCTTTGTCAAGTATTTGTCTCATTAACTCAGTTTTGTTACAGCCATGTCCTCCTCCTTGACTGCGATGGATACCTGCATGAAACCTGTTTTCATACCTGTATGCAAGTCAGAATAATACAAATCAGATACCAATAGTGTGCACAATCACTAATTATCAGTCACCACTGGAGAGGCTGGAGAGATTTGAAAATGACTTTTGTTTGACAGGTAATTATTTTGCTTGGTAGGTTAGGTTATTTTATGCTATTTTTAGCTACACAAACAGCTATGCTATAAAAGTATTGGGACACCTGCTCATTCATTGTTTCTTCCAAAATCAACGGTATTAAAAAGCGATTATGCTGCTTTTGTTGGAGCAGCTGTCTCCACTGTAGAGAGAAGGCTTTCTACTAGATTTTGGGGCATTGCTGTGAGGATTTGAACAGATGTAAGATGATCACCACTCCATCTCATCCAACTCACTCCAAAAGTATTGGATGGAGCACCATCATTCCAGAGAACACAGCTCAACTGCTACACAGCTCAATGCTGGGGGTCTTTATGCTCGTCTACTCCACACCTGGACCACATTTGACGTGGTCCCAATAACTTCATGTTTATCAGCTCCAGAGAGTCATATTCTATTGGCAGTACTTCTCTACAGAGACTAGACAAGCTGTGTGTACATCTGTGTCAGCAGTGGGTGCAATTTGATGTAGCTGAATGCATTCATTACAAGGGGTGTCCACAAACATTTGGACATATCATGTACTAGGCAAAAGATACCACTCAGATGTCTGTTTAGATCTGTGACTCAGCTGCGATTATCTTTTGCTTGGATAGATGATACAAAAGCTCTATTGTGGATGAACACTTAGCTAATTTTATACATTCAGATAGTGTTGGGTGATGTTCATCCTGCTTTAACTTGCAGACTGTACTCTTTTCAGCAGCTAATGAAATTATACAGGATAAGATGACAACAATCCTGAGATTAATCACTGGGGTCACACACAAGGTTCAGCCCATTTCCATTCAGTCATATTCTAACATCTCTAAACACTCACTACCTCACACACTCTGCACACATCATTGAATTAAGCCTACTACACATCTGGAAGGCTTAACCCATCCTCCTCCAAGCTCACTTCAAAGGCCATTTATTTAACCTCTTAACTGTAAAGCTACATTGGCCTCCTTAATGTTTAAAGGTGCACTGAGCCCCACTGGCACAGGTAATGCATGCTCAGTGCCACAAGTTGCATGTAGACTTTATGCATCACAACAACAACATTACACCAAAGGTATATGATAATAATTATGTATTTACTCACTGTGCTACACCTGCCAGTCAATCACAAACTGCATTTACTCAACCTATCACACGTAATGTTATCAATAGCTTTACCTGCCTTAGAGAGAGGGGGGTCCCTTTGAAATCAAACGCAGGCTGCAAATAACTTAAAAATAACAAAAAGCTTCTCTTTGATCACTAAAATGATGCACTGGTTATGTTCATATATGCTTTTATCAACTTCACCTTACACATGTTCCGAGAAATTTCCTTTTATACACATGGAAATGGAGTAGCAGATGGGTTAGGGTTAGGGTTGACAACAGTGCTATCAAAGTGTCTGTCATTGCAGGATGGTGAGATTAGCGTGAGGTGCCGCTGACAGACAGGGACAGGGTATTTTAGCATCACACTTCATCACTTCTCGAAGACATCTGGGGCCTGAAAATCTCCTGAAACCTCATCAAGCTTTCAACCAGACGACAGAGAGCGGTGAAGGAGGTGGTGGTGGGGGGGATTGCTAGGAGTGTGACTGCAGAAGCTTATCCAGTTCCATTCAAACACAACCACAAAGCTATCTGTCTGCAGATCTATTACCACTAAATGGAAGGTCGCGGTGACAAACCAGCCATGTGGCTGAAAGAGAAAACAAGATTAAAACAAGATTTGGAGATATGCTTAACCAGAACATTGCAGACCACTCTGGATCAGTCGTCCTGACCTCTTTCTTTCAATTATTCAACTGAATTGGAAAGGCTAGTTTAACAATGATGCCACTTATGCAACATGCAAGTGTTTTTTTTTTTTACTTGCATGCATTTTCCAGCTACAGAAAGAACATTTTGACAAGGAGACTTGCAGAGAGACACTTGACTCAATGAAATTTGAATGGAATAGGTTGTAACACTCAACATGGCAGATGAAAGAAGTAGAACAATCAGCCATAACATCCATCCATCCATCTTCTTCCGCTCATCCACATCCCAAGCAAAGTAGACCAGACGTTTCTCTGCCCAACCACCTCTTCTAGCTCATATGGGAGGATTCCAAGGTGTTCACAGACCAGCTGAGAGATATAATCTCTCCAGTGTGTCCTGGGTCTTCCCAGGGGTCTCCTCCCAGTTAGACATGCCGAGAACAGGGAGGCGTCCAGGAGGCATCTTAACCAGGTGCCCGAACCACCTCAACTGGCTCCTCTCATCATGGAGGAGTCTTTCCTGAATGTCCAAACTTCTGAGGGTTGGAACACCAGTAGACTGACCAGTAAACAGAGCTTTACCTTCTGGTTCAGCTCTCCCCACAAAAATAGAGTCTGCATCGCTGCAGATGCCGTCGATTTCCCACTCCCTCTTACCCTCACTTGTGAACAAGACCCTGAGATACTTAAACTCCTCCACTTGAGGCAAGGACACCTTCGCACTCTGGCTGAGTACCCTGGTCTCAAGTTTGGTGGTTCTGATTCTCATCCCAGCCACTTAACACTCATCCGCAAACTGGTCCAGTAAAAGCTGGAGGTCTTGGTTTGATGACGCCAGCAGGACAAGATCATCTGCATAAAGCAGATATCCAAACCTGAGGCCAACAAACTGGACACTTTCCACTTGGCTACGAAATTCTTTCGATAATAATGATGAACAGAATTGGTGACAAAGGGCAGCCCTGAGAGAGTACAACCTCAAGTCCTTAGCAACAAGCCCTGTACCCCGTACTCACAGACCGCCCCAAAGAGGATACCCCAAGGGACACAGTCAAAAGCCTTCTCCAAATCCACAAAACATATGTGGACTGGTTGATGCACCCTCTATTAAAGGGTAAAGGTTCAGTGTTCTACAACCCAGACGGAACCACATCAGTTGGACTCTTTTCTCCAGTACCCCTGAATAGACAACATTACAGATAATAGCCATAACATTAAAACTAATTTGCTACTATTCTGTTGATCCTCAATATGCCACCAAAACTCTACTCCACAGACCCATGGACACCTCTCAAGGCCTCTCAAGGTGTCCTGTGATATCTGGCATCATGACGTTAGCAGATCCTGTAAGTAACAGCAGTTCCTGCAAGCCCCATAAGTTGTGAGGTGGAGCAGAGAAACAGATTTGCTGTTCCAGCACATTCCACAGATGCTCAATCAGATTGAGATCTGGCAGATTTGGCCAAGTCTGCACTCTTGCATATTTTTCTCCAGCATCCAACACAACATATAGATGTGAACAAGAATCTAATACACTCATTGGCCACTTCATTAGGTACACATACTGTACCTTGTAGCTACACTTTATGTCCATTTTATCAGCTGCACTGATCATATAGGTGAACATTATAGTTCTGTAATTACAGACTAGGACCACCACAGAGCAGGTTTTATATTAACATTATATTATTCGCAGCACTGTAATGACACTGATGTGGTGGTGGTGTGTTAATGTGTGTTCTGGTATGAGTGGATCATACTTTAAACACTACGTTAGCTCACTGTCTACTCTATTAAGACACACTTCCTTGTTGTTCCGCCTTGTATATGTAAAGTCAGAGACAGGAGCTCAGCACAGTTTGTGTTGGTCCTCTGGTCCTTCATTGGGGGGTCACAGGATGCTGTTGGCTGCATAGTTTTGGAGGTGCACTACAACACTGAGGTGTTTAAAACCATCAGCAGCTCTGCTCATACCAGCGCAACACACACTAACACCTTTATTTAGAGTACCAGTCAAAAGTTTGGACGTACTTTTTGGACGCAAGTCATCCAGACTCTGAGTGAACACGTAAGGAATCATGTAGTAAACTTAAAAGTGTTAAACAAACCAAAACATGTTTTAGATTTTACTTCAAAGTAGACACACAACTGATGTCTCAAACACATTAAGAGGCAATAAATGCAAGTCATGAACTCTTGACAAGGCACATTCCAGGTGACTACCTCATAAAGCTGACTGAGAAAATGCCAAGAAAGCTGAGCAAGAGGTGCCTACTGTGAAACATGTTCTGGTTTGTTTAACACTGTTTTGTTTACTAAATAATGACATATGTATTTATTCATAGTTTGGATGACTTTAGTCAATCTACAATGTAGACCATTTTTACATCATGAAAAAACCACTGAATGTCTAGACGGTGTGTCCAAACTTTTGACTGGTACTGTAAATTCACCTATATGGTCAGTGGAGCTGATAAAATGACAATGGTCAATGAGTGTAGATACAAGGCATGTGTACCTATTGAAGCTGGCAGTGAGTGTATATGCCAGACTGTCGCATGCACCATGTTTACAAGATAATTAAGGTCATTCACTTCAACTGCGAGCAGTATTACTGTTGTGTCTGAGCATGTGTGGCTGAATAAATGGAATTTTTGCCAGTTATTTGATCTATTTTTCCATTTTTTTATACTTTAGATTGAGCTGTATAACTCTTACAAACAGACTGGAGCCGAGACGTTTGCCAGGATAACTGCCAAGTGGTACCTATAATCACTTGGTCATAGATTAAGAGATTTTCAATGGAGAATCCAAACTGACAGTGTGATTTAGCCTTAGAAGTAGATTTGGGCTAGACGTAGCTGGTTGCAGAAATTCTGTGCGAAAGTGAACGTGCTATTTGTATTTTTATTGCATTCGCCTTGAAACTGCTCTGATGGTTCTCAGCTGACAAAACCATCATAGCAACTTACTCATTCCTCACGCAGGGCATCTTATTAGCAAGCACGCTTTACGATCATCTTCGTCCAGAGTAATTACTTCCCTATCAGCGTGAGAGAAGCAGTGCAGTAAAGAGCCGATATATGAACTGCCAGGATGTGAGGATGAAAGCTGAAGTTCATAAAGAGGGAGCGACTCAAGTGCATTCAAATCATGAAAAAGTCACTTGACTAAAGCGCTTAAGTGAAGGTGTGTTATTTATCAGCAAGGCTCAGGTGAGATCAGCTGAGTGATGTGATCAAGCAGCACTGTACCTGCACTTAATCCCCTCGTGCCAGGTTACCTAAGACCCCCGTGACTAAACAGCTTCTCAGCGCAGTTCTGCAGGGAGATGATGCTGACACGTTCTTTGATGATGAAAGGAGAGAAAATGAGCTGTTGGTGGGGAGAGAAACAGGCTCATTAAAAACACGTGTTGCTGGGCTGTAGAACGGGACCCAGAACAGAATCCAATTATCACCTGCCTCTTTCCCACTGCCACATCAATAATCCATTACAAAAGAAGCCTCCACAGAGACGCAGCTCAAACGGGGTGGCAGGGCTGGCGTCTCACCCTCCACCACCTGTTCCACCACCAAGCTCACACGAGCCCTTCTGATCCATCTCTCTCTCTCTCTCTCTCTCTCCCTCTTTCTCGCATCTCACCACTCAGTACTTCCTGGACCGGGAACTCTATAAACCTCCAGATACACTACATGGCCAAATGTTTGTGGACACCCCTTCTATTCACACAGCTTGTCTAGAACCCTGTAGAGACTAGTACTAGTACTGCCAATAGAGTAAGACTCTCTGGAGTGTCTTATTATAAACATGACATTGGTGACATCCCTGCATGGGCTAGAGGACTATAAAGACCCCCAACATGGAACTGTGTTCTCTGCTCCATTCACTGGTTTTGGGATGAGTTGGTGGAGTTGAGGATGGTGATGATCATCTAACATCCTGACTCTTCACATCCTCTCAGCAGTGCTCCAAAATCTGGTAGAAATAGCCTTTCCTGAACAGTAAAGAGACAAGCAGGATGAGCTTGATTTTGGAAGAAACAATGAATGTCCCATTGCTTTTGTTCATATAGTGTATAAAATACACGGCTCAAAAAATAAAGACAATGTAACTCCAAGTCAGCCACACTTCTGTGAAACCAACCTGTCCAGTTAGGAAGCAACACTGATTGTGAATCAGTTTTACCTGCTGTTGTGCAAATGGAACAGACAACAGGTAGAAATGAGAGGCAATTAACAAGACAACCCCTATACAGGAGTGGTTCTGCAGGTGGTGACCACAGACCTTTTCTCTGTTCTCATCCTTTCTGGCTGATGTTTTGGTCACTTTTGCATTTTGTCAGTTCTCTCACCATAGAGGTAGCATGAGGCGATGTCTACAACCCACAGAAGTTGGTCAGGTAGTGCAGCTCATCCAGGATGGCACATCAATGTGAGCTGTGGCAAGAAGGTTTGCTGTGTCTGTCAGCACAGTGTCCAGAGCATGGAGCAGATACCAGGAGACAGGCCAGTACACCAGGAGACATGGAGGGGGCTGTAGGAGGGCAACAACCCAGCAGCAGGACCGCTACCTCCTCCTTTGTGCAAGGAGGAACAGGAGGAGCAGAGCCAGAGCCCTGCAAAATGACCTCCAGCAGACCACTAATATCCTTGTTTCTGCTCAAACTGTCAGAAACAGACTCCATGAGGGTGGTATGAGATTTTGAGTATGATTCCAAATCCAGACCTCCAAGGGGTAATAATTTAGATTTACATTGATCATTTTTGTGATTTTGTTCTTAACACATTCCACTATGTAATAAATAAAGATTTTCACCTGGAATATTTTATTCATTGAGATCTAGGATGTTATTTTAGTGTTCCCTTTATTTTTTTGAGCAGTGTATTTCACTAGGAGTCAACATTTAAAAAAGGTTTGAAAACATCTCTGCCACGTCTCGTCCACCAAGTCTACACAACACCACCACATCAGTGCCAGAGACTGATCCATCACACAAATAATAGCTGATCTGTGGGGGGTCATGAACCCTGAAAAACAGGGTCAAATGAGGCTAACAAATTCTACAGAGAAACAGATGGACTACAGTCTGTAATTGTAGAACTACACAGTGCGCCTATATGCTCAGTATAGCAGATCAAATAGAAATGTATCATCAGATAATTGGCTTTTAAATGAAGTGAAAGAATTTGTGTGAACCATCATGAATTACATAAGAGATCACTATTGCTTGTACACAATTATGTATAAAACCTGTTGGTGCCTCCATTCATGAACAGTATGCTTTGCGTGAGGTTAAATTGCAGAAAATGTGTTGTAATTGATAGAAAGGGCATGTGAGCCTGCATGAAATTGTACCTTGTACACAATGTTTGTCCCCTGAAGGTCTCATCATCATGTTCACACAAAGCTTGGCTGCCTTATCTGGTGTGTTGCTTTTCAAAAATGAGACAAGCTGAACACAGTAGTCCTCCAAGCCCTCAGGACCTTTAGAGAAAAGGTCCAAAGGTCAAAAGGGGGCCAAGTGGGCTCATAAATTGGTTGCTTGCATGGGAGGGTGATCGATCGGCTGCACAAGCAGATCCTGAAACTACAGAAGCATGGTAGAGACAGCAGTTCAAAGACTTTCATTTGAAAAACACAATTATCATTATCTGTCTACTCTGACTGTTGTAATTAGATATTGTGACACTTAGACAACCTTTAGCACACAATCTCACAAAGAATGAGATTGAGCTAAACAATGACAGACCAGTAAAGAATGGTAGACACCCATCACATGTTGAGCACATTTGAAGGGGCTGACTGTATCTGCCTCAGCCCACAAAGTGAACATGTCAAAAAAACAGTTGAGTGAGCCCAGAGTGGCTCAGCAGACTAAGACGCTGACACTATGACCAGAGGATCGCGAGTTTGAATCCCGGTCATGCTGTTTGCCATCAACAGCCGGGGTCCAAGAAAGCAAAAATTGGCAGTGCTCTCTCTGGACAGGTAAATGGCGCTCTCTCTCTACCATCACTCACACATTGCAATGTCTGTTGGCTCAGGCGTCTACTGATTGGTCCATTCGGAGCTGGGAATCCTGAGCTTTCCTCCGAGCACATTGGCTCCCCAGTGACGGAGTATCAGCGGTAGTTTAAAAAGAGGTGGTGGCTGTATCACACACAATGGAGGAGGCTTGTGCTTGTCTACAGGCAGGGACAGTGCAAAGTGATGGGGAGAGTCTTAATTGATGGGATGGGCTAATTGGCTACCACTACATTGGGAAGGGGATAAAAATTGGCAAAAACTTTTTGAAAAAAAAAAAGAGTTTTAGAACTTAATTGAACAGAAGATACATTGTAGACTTTAAAGCTAAAAGAGAGGGTTCTGCAAGGGTTCTTTAGTAAAGAAACCCCAAAGGGTTCTTCAGATTGGTAAGGAACGTCCTATATATGGTTCTATATAGAAGCCTTTGGAAAATGCTTTGAAGATCCTCTATTATTACAACCTTGACAGCGTAACGATAGCACAACCCTTTTTGTGGCTATACAGAACCATTTTCAAAAAGGTTCTGTATAGAACCATCTACAACACATTCCTCATCACGCTGAAAAACCCTTTCACCATGCACTGACTGTCCACTTCATTAGGTACACACACCTTGCATCTACACTCATTGTCCATTTCAGCTCCACTGAGCGTATGGGAGCACTTTGTAGTTCTACAATTACAGACTGTAGTCCATCTGTTTCTGTGTGTATTGTATTCTTATAATATAATAATCAGGACCCCCCACAGAGCAGCTGGTATTTGGGAGGGGGGTGATTCTCAGCACTGAAGTGGTGGTGGTGTGTTAGTGTGCTGTGCAGGTATGAGTGGATCAGACATACAGAGCTGTTGTTTTTAAACACCTCAGCGTCACTGCAGGAGAGGAAACTGCACACTGATCAAACTTGTGTACCTAATACAGTGGCCAGTGAGTGTTTATGCACTGATTTTGACTCCTGAGGCCCTTAGCAGACCTTTCTCTTCTTTTCTCTGTAAGGGATGAGTAAATGCAAACATGTCATTCATAAGTCTTACAGCAGCTATTTGACATCTTAACGACAATGGAGGAAGAACTGGTACTGAGTCAGATGTTGCCATGATGGTGATTGCACTTTCTAGACATGTTCTAAAGCCCACTCTTGTCTCTTTGTTCAACCCCCATAAACACACCAACTTATTCCAAACAAGTCCTGATCAAAGAATGAAATGTGAGCAGGTCTTCCAACTGAACACTTTATTTTGGCCATTACTGTAATAAAATGCAGATGTTTGGAAGTTTTAAAGTCGTAGGACTAGAAGCCTTTGAGATTGATCTTTATTAGGTCTAAAAGTACCTCTCTTTGGTTTGTTTTGGTGCTGGATATGATGAGAGAAAGTTTTAACCAACACGACAAAAACCTCACAGGGTTAACTTTCTCAAGTGCCCCCGCATGAACATTTACCCGGCGACGTTTTCTGCTCGTTCGGAAACCCCCAGATTTTGCGTCATTACACAAGTCCAGTCGAACGTCTGCCATATTGCTACCTAACTAGTCATCACTTAGCGGTGTGTTGACAGTTTTCACACCAACATTTGCCAGTTCCATCTATTCCCGTATAAATGTTCACGCCTTTAAAACCATTTAGCTCACCTGTGTGAAGAGTCTTCACTTGCTTAGCTTAGCTAGGCTAGTGTTAGCTAGTTAGCTTATTGCTAAGCTAGCACTAGCTAGTTAGCTTATTGCTCATACAAACACAGCGCCGGCGTCTGCAATAAGCCCCGTTTATCCCTGTTGCCCGTTTAGTCGCACATCTTAAGAAGCGTCCTGTTAATGAACAAAAATAAATATGGAAGCACAAACAGCAAAGCAATATGGAATATGTTCAACCAAAGCTCTGGTGACGACACAAAATCCGGTGGGATAGACGTTCAGATGGGGAACTTGAGGTTGACCCTGCGACGTTTTTTGATTTTTGTGATTTGAACAGTGTCACCAGGTTGTTCTGAGGCTGCCGTGGCCTAAAGGCTAGGAAAGCAGTGAAAACTAGAGAAAATGGAGGAGGGGGTGTGAATGAACCCCATTTTCATCTCTGTAAACATTAAACATCAAGGCTGAACCTACAGGGGTTAGACAATGAAAGTGAAACGCCTGGTTTTAGACCACAATAATTTATTAGTAGGTGTTGGGCCTCCTTTTGCAGCCAATACAGGGTCAATTCGTCTTGGGAATGACATATACAAGT
>BRDA01045414.1:0-12422 GCA_036984385.1 Crenuchus spilurus
TGAGCGTAGGATTAGGGTGAATGTTGGGTTTAGGTTTAGGATTAGAGTAAATGTTAGGTTTAGGTTTGGGGTTGGGTTTAAGGGTTAGAGTTTATTTTGGGTTTAGGTTTTTAGGTTGAGAGTAGTCAGGTCTAGAGAAGCACTCAGTCTAGAAAAGGTTACAAATTTAACAAATATGTAATGCATATTTTAAAAATAAATTGTCTACACAGTATTAAAATTCAGAAAAAAAGAATGAACATTTGAAATACTATTCAGCCACCTGTCAGGGGAAATCAAAAATAGGCATAAAGACCTATCCTGGATGGGGGGGTAGCAGTGAACAGATTGTTGTTGTGCACTGGGTGGTGGAGGGTACATCCAGACTCATGACTCTTTTATGAAGTTGCTTAGAATTTTTAGGAATTGTATTAAATTTGACAATATTTTAGAATAAATCTGATTAAGCGACACACAATACAACCCATCACTGCTCACCCAAAGCTGTTTGGGGGGTAAGTATGTCATCTGGAGTGCTATCAAATCAGCCGTAGAGAAACTGGTCTCACCAACAGCAGAACATGACAGAAGCTTGTCAGGCCTGCTTGCTTCTCTTGTGTACACACTTTGGCTGTCCTGAATATCCTTCCACATGCTCCATATGTTGGGTTAATTTTGATCTCAACACATAATCCTGTGCATCTCTCATGAGGTTAGCTCTGTGCCAGCAAAGATTGGCAGCAAACTCTTTGGGGTCCCTAGGTTAAATCGGACAAAGTTACTGGAAAGAAAATGTATGAGTGATGGATTGGCTGCATGCACTATGCAAAGATAACCCCCACTGCACTTCCTGTGTTAAAGTCTATTGTTGTGTTGGTCTGAGACCATCATTATGAGCTGCGAATTAAGGGTGGGTGGCAAAAATCACATTTCAACAAAACACCAGATCCATCCATCTTCTTCTGCTTATCCGAGACCAGACCGCCCTCTTCTAGCTCATATGGGAGGATTCCAAGGCCAACTGAGAGATATAATCTCTCCAGCGTGTCCTGGGTCTTCTCCGGGGTCTCCTCTCAGTTGGACTTGCCCGGAAATTCACCAGGGAGGCATTCTAACCAGGTGCCTCACCTGGCTCCTCTCGATATGATTCTATTCTGAGTGTTTCCCAGATGTCCAAATCTCTAAGGAAGAGCTCAGGCACCCTGCAGAGGAAACTCATTTCAGCTTGTATCTCATTCTTTTGGCCAAGCTCATGGCCAGGTGAGGGTTGGAACGTAGATTGACCATTAAACAGAGCTTTCAGCTCCTCCCTCTCTTCACCAAAACAGACCAGAACAGAGTCCACATCACTTCGGATGCCTCACCAATCCCCCTGTCAATCTCGCTCCATCATACCCTCACTTGTGAAAAAGACCCCGAAATACCAAAACTCCTTTACTTGAAACACGGACACTTTCTCAACCTGGAGAGGACTCTCCACCTTTTGGCTGAGTACCAAAGTCTCAGATTTGGAGGTGCTGATTCTCATCCTGAGACCACCAAACCGGACACCTTCCACCACTGGGCTATGCCGAGACATTCTATTCATAAAAATGATAAACAGAATCGATGCAGTCCTGGTCCAATTAATATATCTGAAGTTGTATTGATTCCACTCACTCTGTCCTGACTCCACACTTGTATTTATTTTACTGTTTAATAAAGGAATTTTATGAAAAGATATAAATCTGCTCCTTTCTCCCGGGAAAGTGAATGTAGTGCATCTTCAAGATACACGATTGGACCTTAAGGTCCATGCTGTACCTTTAGTGGTACATTTACACTGTTTATGCGGCTTTTTGTCTGACAGTCAGTAAGTTAATGAAGCTTTTAGAAAAGTTCAGTCCGTCTTCACTCACCCGGCCAACACAATGAAGAAGTCTAGCCGGTTCCAGGTATCTCCGAGGTAACACTTCTTGCCGAAGATGCCCAGCGCCACCATCTTAATCACCATCTCCACAGCGAAAAAGGCAAAGATGAAGTCATCAAAGTCCTAGAAGGAGAAAAGTCCATTAAAAAGTTAAATTGGAGATACAGTTATGTGAGCAATTTCACCCAAAAAACATACCTTCAAAATGGTAAATTTACAAGGTTGGGCAAAATATTCTTAACACGTCAATGTAAAAAGATTTATATTAGAGATTTTTCTTTTTGCACAGCGATTGAAAGTGAAAAAAACATGAAAAGTGCAGAGTTATGGACTAATGTGTTTGCATACAGAGGAATTTAACCTATCCATGCATTGAAACACACATTAGGCTATGAGAACACATGCCCGAAGCAGTGGGCAGCCCCTACACATGGCACCCTGGGAGCAGTTGTTGGTTAGGTGATGTGCTCAAGGCATCAGTCATGACCAGCCCGGGGATTGAATTGGCAACCTTCTGGTCACATGACTAGATCCCTGAGGGTATATATTTTTTGCTTTTTGGGTGGGGGCATGGGGACAAAGAGCAGGGTCTATATGCTGACTCACAGAGCTGGTTTCTCTCTCCTACAAATCCTCAATGAGGCCCTTCAGTGATGTCCTGATTGCAGGTTCAAATGTTCTCTAAAGAAAAAGCCTTATTCATTTATTTATCATAAACCCACGTGTTAGAGGAACATGGTGAATAAAGATCTGCACGGAGGCACTAAGCACATGATTAATTAATGTAAAGCCAACCAATTAAGTGAAAAAAGTATGTTTACAGCTGGAATTGTTAAGTTTACTTTGCATTCTCTGCTGGCATATTCACTCGCGGTGCCAATTTATTTTCCTTGACTTTATTTTGTATTCCATATGAAGATGAAAGATGAAAGATGAAGCCGGGGCAGAGTTTTAACATTTAAAAAAATCACTCAAACACTTGGCATGAAGCACATGGAGTGTACAGGACAAGGGACTTGACTATGGTTACAAAAATACTGTATCTTATATATATATATATAATTTTTTTTTTTTTTTTTTTTTTTTTTACACAGTATATGCACTAGTTAATTGTACAATATTAATAGGAATACACTAAATATTTGGCAACCAAAATTATTTGGCAAAAAAACTCAGAATAATTTATAATGAACAATGATGTTTCTGTTCACGCTGTTACATTTTTGGACACAACAGATTCACCAGCACAGTTACAGTTTGGTGTGGAAATGGAAGAAGACAACAAACTACAAGCACAATCTTTACTAAACTACACTTGTTATGATGAAGCCAGAATACAGCCGCTTAGCTTTGTGTTTGTGCTCCCTGCTGCAGTGTTAGGGATCGTCTCACAATTAGCAGAAGAAATGTGAAGTGTTTCAGTGTCTGTAGCCAATGACACTCACATTAAACACACAAAACATCCATGTGACTTACATCATTCATTTTAGACATTTTCATCATTTTATTAAATATTAGTAATAATGTGACACACATGCATCTTCATACGTATGCATATATTATTGTCTTTGTTTTATGCACAAATATAAAAAATAAATTAAACTCATGTTATTAAACCTGATGATATCAATCCAACAGACATTAATTCCTGTTCATTTCGGTCCATCTCTAATATTGACTGTTAAGTCTAGTTAAAACATACAGACAGAGATGAAAGCTAGATGGTGCACTTGTTAATCACACATGAAGTGAGTAAAGGCACTTGGGCTATTCTGGCCTCACTGACCCCCTCCGTTCCCTCAAGGGTAATTGTGCTCATATGGGAAATGCACCTGGGCTTTCTGAGCCAGCTGGAACATTAGTGATGACTCTTAAGCAAGGGAATCCCTCCAGCCAAGACGCTTTCACAATGCAGGGAATGTTAATTAAGTTAGAGCGGATAAGCACACCGTCAGGCTCTGCATCATTTCAACGCATGCTCTAAAGTGTTGGCCACTCCAGCACCTCCATTCACAGTGGACCAGAGCTTTTGTCATTTAGAGTTAATGCTAATGCACTGTTTTCCTATAGGGAACATTGTCTAGAGGCAGATTCTGGCACAGTACGGCGACAAGTCATTTAACATGGATGCTTTGAGACCACAGTGCTTTTGAAGCAAATGAAAAGGTCATAAATCCTAAGTAATATTTTCATGTTTGGCTTGGGAACAGCAGGATTGCTCACATGGTTGCCCACATGGTCTGTCAGAACATCATAAAATATCAAATGAAGCACACGTGCACACCAAACCACTGAAAAGACATTTTCAAAGCTCATAAACAACCATGAACCATCGCCGTCACCATGCAACATCCCATAGCTCCCACATCCAAAGTCACAGCCATTGTAATTAACATGTATCAGCTTTTTATTGGGGAGCTGATGTACTTTAAACTCTTTAATGTCCTCAAGAAGAAAGAAGCAATAGCACAAAAATACAAATATGTGTATAAAGTATCTCACAAAAGTGATTTCTGCAGATGTGATTATATCTTTTCATGGGAGAACACTACAGAAATGAACCGGATGTAACTGAGAGTAGTCAGTGTACAGCTTATATAACAGTATATTCTGAACATCACTCAACACACAGCCATTAATGTCCAAATTGGTGCAAAACAAGTGAGTACACCTCACACTGAACACGTTTTGTGCCGATAGTGTCAATATTTTGTTTGACCACCACTGCCTTAACCCTCTTGGGCAGAGTTGCACAGGTTGCTACTGGAATCCTGTTCCACTCCATGATGACATCACTGAGCTGATGCTTCAGAATGCCCCACAGATGCTCGATTGGTTTTAAGTCTTGAAACCTACTTGGCCAGTCAATCACCTTTATCTTCAGCTTCCTCAGCAAGGCTGTTGTCATCTTGGAGGTGTGTTTGGGGTCATTATCATGTTGGAATACATGTTGTTATTCATGTTTACATCAATGAACCACAGCTCCCCAGTGCCGACACTCATATAAGCCAAGACCATGATGCTACCACCACCATACTTGACTGTAGCACTTGACATTTCTCACCAGGGAAATGTGACATATGCTGAACACCATCTGAGCCAAACAAGTTTATCTTGGTCTCGTCAGACCACAGGACAGTTCCAGTAAGGCTCTTGATCGGCTGGTCTTCAGTAAACTGTGGGCTTTCTTGTGCATCAGGTTCAGAAGATGCTTGCCATGCAGACCCAGCTGACGCCAGGCTGACCTCCCACTTACTCAACCTCTGCAGCAATGCTGGCAGTGCTCATGTATCTCTTTTTCCAGAGCCATCCTCTGGATATGATGCTGAACGCGGGGACTCAGCTTCTTTGGTTGACCCTGTCGAGGCCTGTTCTGAGTGGAACCCATCCTGGAAAAAAGCTGGATGACCTTGGCCACCGTGTTGTAGCTCAGTTTCAGGGTGTTAGCAATCTTCTTATAGGCCATATTTGTGGAGAGCAACAATTCTATTTCTCACTTTCTCAGAAAGTTCTTTGCCATGAGGTGCCATGTTGAGTATCCAGTGGCAAGTATAAAAGAATTGTACCCATTCATCCATCAATCCATCCATCCATCCATCATTCCAACAACCCAAACAAAGTAGACCAGACGTCCCTCTTTCCAGCCACCTCTTCCAGCTTATATGGGGCATATCTAGCATATCTCTCTAGTGTATCCTGGGTCTTCCCTGACATCTCCTCCCAGCTGGACATGCCCAGAACACTTCCCCAGAGAGGCATCCAGAAGGCATCCTAACCACCCTAATCACCTCAACTGGCTCATCTCAACATGGAAGAGCAGTGGCTCTACTGCGAATGTTCAAACTCTTCACCATTCTCTAAGGGACAGCCCGGGAACCGTAAGAATTGTACCCAAAGCACCCATTTTAACAGCCCTGCTCCCTATTCACACCTGGAACCTCATCACATGAAACAAGGGAGGGACAATGACACAATTTGGCACAATTTGGACATGTTCACTGTGAGGGGTACTCACTTGTGTTGCAGCTATTTGGACATTAAGAAAAATTTGACACAAAGTCTAATGTCGGCTCAGTGACATCATGATATAGATGTTTATCACTCAAAATAACCTCATTTGAATTTTTGTCCAAAAATGTCTCCAAAAATTCTGCCAGATTTTTTTTTTTCTGTAAATCCAAAAAATGTTGGGTTTTTTTGTTTGTTTGTTTTTTTGTAAGAAATAGCAAAATGTTTGATGTAAAACATGTGGAAACAATATTTTCTTTACATTTAAAAATGTTTAAAATCAAAATTGAGACATTTTATAAGGTGCCCAAAAATGACCACATTTTCTGACCCACCGGCTCAGTTTTTTTTTGACATTTTGCAAAAAATTCCTTTTAATAGATGTGTTGAGTTATGTAGAGAAGACAGTAAAGCTATACAAGTTTCATTTCTATAGTGCTGTCCCATGAAAAGATACAATCAAATATTTGCAGAAATGTGAGGGGTGTACGCACGTTTGCGTAATACAGTATATAGTGATGTTTTTGCATTTTTAGCCAAATAATTTCGGTGCATCCCTAGTATACAAGAACTGTCAAATGCCATTTTCTTCAACATGTTTAGTGATAAAAACTACTTTTGTCCTGTCTTGGTCTGTGTGTATATGACTCTGTGGATCCTCCATTGTTCAGCAGTTTTGTTTTTTTTTGTTTTTTTAAGAAAAACAGCGCAGACTTGGGGGATCCCCTCAACATCGCTCGAGCCTCACACTGCCAGCCAGCACAGCTTAATGATTCACCGTTCTCCTCTCTCTCTCTCTCTCTCTCTCTCTCTCTCTCTCTGTATCTTCCTCTTTCAGCTTTGTTTCGAAAAAGAAGGGAAAAAAATCCTTCCTCCTCCCCTTTTTTCTCCACCACCCATTTCTATTAAAGACTTGTCATCCCTCTCTTTCATATCTTCTGCCGAGCGTTTAAAAATAGCCAGAGTCGGTGGGGAGAGTCGCGTGTGGTGTGAGTGAAGGCGAGAGAGTTCATCTGTGTGCTGTGATCTTTTCAGCACTGAATAAATCTTCTCATGGTGTCTCCTTTGTTGTCCGAGCAGCTTAGTCGTTTATTGCCTGCGCAATGAGTTTGATGGGATTTTGCCTTCGTTGGCAGAGAAGGTTATTGTAGTGCGACTGATGCCCTCTCTCTGCTGCATATACACACTCGTGCCTCATGACATCACACTAGTATAAAGGCCACATGGGTACCACTCACTACTGTGATGCAGTTCTGGATGCTGAGTGATGTGTATGCAGTTGATTTGCAGATGATGTGTTATTACACATCTTAGAGAACACATGTTGGGTCTGTCTCAGTACCTAGTGAGCTGTCTAGACAGTGTCTACATCAGTAGCCAGTGTTCTAACCATCATCCGTCCTTATAACATGTATAAATCAGGTGCTCTAGTGATGACATCACTTATTCCCGCCCACTGGCATTTAGTTACCTCAGCCTATCATCACCATAGATCTACTCTTAAAGTTTTATAGCAATTGTAGTACAAGACGCTTCTTCAAGGTTTATTTAGCTTAGACAATGGTTCTATGTAGAACCCAAAGGGTTATTTGCGTGGTGAAAGGATTCTTCAGATTGATGAGGACTGTGATGTAGATGGTTCTATATAGAACATTTTTCAAAATGGTTCTTTATAGCACCCAAAAAGGGTTCTGCTGCAGTTTCGATGTAAAGCTTGTAATAATAGAGGAACCCTTTCTGATGCTATATAGAACCATTTTCAAAAGGCTTCTTTATAGAACCATCTACATCACATTCCTCAATAATCTGAGAACTATTTCACCATTCAAAGAACCCTTTGGGTTCCATATAGAACCATTTTCGTGCTAAAGATTGCATTTAGCATTGTGAGATTGTCCTTAACGACTGAGGAAGCACTCGATGCTCTATTGATATTTGGTCAAAATAAGTTGTCAGTAGGGAGCATTTTTAGAGATTTAGGAATTAGGCAGCAATGCATTTGCCCAGATATGGTTTGGCACTCTTGGGTGATCCCCCTAAAGCTGGATGCAGTCCTCCAGGTGGACGGTCACTTCTCGTTGACACCCCATGCACGATTGGCTGCCGCCAATCAGAAATATCCAGCCAAAAGTATCCTGAGTAGAGAAACTAACAACAGATGAGCTTCTGTCTATGACTTTACGTATACAAAGTTGGGTGATAACATTGGGTTTAAAATGTAACAGCTCTGCTGTCTGATCCACTCATAGCAGCCCAACAGAGTCTAACACACCACCACCACATCAGTGTCACTGAGAATGATCCACCACTCAAAAAATGCCTGCTCTGTGGGGTGCTGAAAAACAGGCCGAACAAAAGTATACAGAGAAACAGATGGACCGTCACTGTAGAACTACAAAGGCTCTGAGCTCTGGTTAATCAATAATGTCAATATCAAGTAAAAAATTTAACTTAAGTTGAATGGCTAAATTGCAGTTGGTGTGTGGCAGCCATACTGCAAATCTATAAATATAAATATAAAGTTCAGTTTTAAATTCAACGTTTAAGCCACTTTCATGCAGATAAGGTGAATGGCTTAAGACTATTTTGTAAAAGTAGGTTTTACATGCAATGCAAATGTGCTCAAAATCCAAATGCATGGTCCTTGAGGCTTTTCCAGCTGGAATTTGGGCAAAAAATATTCTTACTGTATTACTTCCTGAAAATATGGGCCAAAATGGAAACTGTTATGAAAGAGCGCCACCATCAGTTCAATTAGAGACACTTCCCTTGCTTGCCTAAAGGTCTGTTTCTATTCTGTAGAGCAGGGGTGTCCAACTCCAATCCTGGAGGTCGGATTCCTGCACAGTCTGGTGATCTTCCTGATCAAACACACCTGATTCAACTCAGCAGGTTTAACTGTACTGTCAGAGCAGGGAAATCACTAAACTATGCTGGACACCAACCCTACAGAACTGGAGTTTAAAACTGCCGTGTTAGAGTAAATGTTGGGTTCAGGTTTTTGCTTGAGGTTAGAGTAGAGTTTATGTTGGGGTTAGGTTTAGACATAAACCTATAACCAGAGTTACAAAACTAAACATACCCTGGAAACCTTAATGGGTCTATTATTCAAATATATATAGCTTCAATATAAATATATTTTTAGATTGTTGTAAGAGGAGCTTAAATAAGCAGACACATTTTTCAGCACGAGTCAGAGTGCTGCGCTTTTTTCCTGCTCCATTGATGCGATCTGCCATTCATATGATAATGACATGTTAATTTTAAACATGCCAATGGTGGATCAGTAGCCCAGGAAAGTGTGAAAACTTCCATTTGGTCTCTATAAACAAAGAGCGCTCACATGAACAAAGACCGCTCACCTCACACTTATCTCATGAATATTCAATGTAGAAATGACTGACTCAGTAAAACAGAGTGTCACCTCACATTAGTTAAACTTTAGAAATAAAACCACATACAATTTCTAAAAACTGTAATGAGCAGTGTGTAGTCAACACCTCTTTATTCAGCTCTGAGCTCAAAAGTCTTGGCTAGAAATGTTTAGAGTGTTTTTTTACAGTATATCAGCACATCTGAAAACAGGTTTTTGGAAAGTCTAAGTTTAGAGCAGATTTAATCAGAATATAGATTTATGACACTCTTACTGTTTTGACACTGTTGTGCTGAACTAAAGCCTGTGTAACACTTTGGGGAAAATTATTTTAGATGGGTGTCATTTGTAAAATATCAGGGCATATCCGACTACATCAGTGTCTGAAACACCCTCAGACTCCAGAAGGTTTAGGGTTAGAGTTTATGTCAGGTTTAGGTTTTGGATGACGGTATTCAGGTCTAGAGAAGGTTAAGAGTGTAATAAATATTTTTGGAGGGCACAGTTTAGTGATCTTCCTAATCAAACACACCTAAATAATCTCCACAGGTTTAACTGTAGTGTCAGAGCAGGAAAATCACCAAACTCTGCTGGACACCAACCCTCCAGGACTGGAGTTGGACACCCCTGCTGTTTGGTCTTTAATATCCACTTGATATTATTATTATTCAAGTGCTTGAAAGCGCCTAAAAGAAGAGATGAAATGATGATCTTTGAAGCCAACTGGCCTAACAGAAACCTGATCAACATCCTCTTACGTACAGCCTTTATCCAGATTTTGAAGACGATGTTATTACACTACATTACAGAGGATGATTTACATGCAGTTGTCTAAAAAGCAACATTAACCAATCAGTATCCTAACAAAAAAAAAAGAATGGGATTCCCTTAAATGAGGGAAAAAAAAAAACAGAACAAAAGACGAGCATGTGCTTATTCCATCTGGAGAGAACGATAAGAAAAACTCTGTTTCAGCTCCAGTGCTCTTACAGATGAGGAAAGATCATACTGTACAGCACATCCCCAGCTCAGGCCAGGCATACACCACTCACTCAGACATATCTGCTCACACTCTCACAAAGAGCAGACGAGAGCGAGAGAGAGAGAGAGAGAGAGAGAGAGAGAGAGAGAGAGGGAGAGAGAGACAGAGAGAGAGAGAGAGAGAGAGAGAGAGAGAGAGAGATATGAAGGGAGCATCACCAGTTAATTCAATCAGTTATGTTAATACACACATTGGGGTCTGTGTGTCTATCTTCTGGTGACAGGAAGCTGCGGTGATGGATGATCACACCTCATGCTTGATGCAGTCAGTGTGATTAAGAACCTCGTTCTCAGCCCTTCTCTCTCTTCTGCCCTGACAAAAAAAAACTCCTATACAGAAACAAATCTACTGAAAACAGGTTAGTATTTATTCTCAGAGCATCATCACCGTCAGAACAAAGCCTCGTACATCCAACACGTCATGTAGTATCACTTCTGCATGAAATGTTCATGAAGAAGCAAACTGACAACACATACAACCGTATTCCATTTTCATGGGGGCTGGATCGTTGCCTAAATGTGTGCCTCTTCTATTTCCAACAGAGCAAACACATCTGACTTAGACACATCTGTAGCCTGTCATTCACTGAGACCACATACAGGCATGAATACACTCTTCTGGTGTTAAGATCAGCATTAAGAGCTGTGTTTAGACTGGTGTGTGTGTGTGTGTGTGTGTGTGTGTGTGTGTGTGTGTGTGTGTGTGTGTGTGTGTGTGTGTGTGCGTGCATGTGTGTGCGTGAGAAAGAGTCGAGTCAAAAAGAAAGGGAGAGGTAGTGGGGATGAAGAAGAGAGACATAATTGAGGCAGGAGTTAAGCGAGTCAGATGAGGGAGAGAGAGGGGGGGAGAGAAAGAAGGAGAGAGTAAGTGAGATAGAGAGATGGACAGAGGGAGGGAAAAATGAAGAGACTGAGAGAGAGAGATGGACAGAGGGAGGGAGAGACTGAGAGATTGAGAGAGAGATGGACAGAAGAAGAAATAGAGAGAGAGAGAGAGAGAGAGAGGGAGAAAGAGAGAGAGAGAAAGAGATGGACAGAGGGAGGAAAAAATTAAGAGAATGAGAGAGATGGACAGAGAGAGGGAGAGGGGGAAGGAGAGAAAGAAGGAGAGAGTAAGTGAGAGAGAGATGGACAGAGGGAGGGAAAAATGAAGGGAATGAGAGAGAGAGATTGACAGAGGGAGGGAGAGATGGAGAGATTGAGAGAGAGATGGACAAAGGAAAAAATAGAGAGAGAGAGAGAGAGATGGACCGAGGGAGGGGTGGAGAGAGAGAGATGGACAAAGGGAGGGAAAGATGGAGAGATTGAGAGAGATGAACAGAGGGAGAGAGAGAGAGAGAGAGAGAGAGAGGAGAGAGAGAGAGAGAGAGAGAGAGAGGGAGAGAGAGAGAGTTTCAAGGCATAAAGAAAGGGAGAGGTAGTCGATTTGGAGAATGTGAGTCAGCTGAGAGAGAGAGAATCGAGGTAGAGAATGACAGAGGCAGCCAAAGGAGAGATAGAGATAGAGGGAAACAGAAGAAGAAGAAATAGAGAAAGAGAGAGAGATGGACAGAAGAAGAAATAGAGAAAGAGAGAGATGGACAGAGGGAGAAAGAGAGAGAAAGAGATGGACAGAGGGAGGGAAAAATTAAGAGAATGAGAGAGATGGACAGAGAGAGGGAGAGGGGGAAGGAGAGAAAGAAGAAGAGAGTAAGTGAGATAGAGAGATAGAGAGATGGACAGAGGGAGGGAAAAATGAAGAGACTGAGAGAGAGAGATGGACAGAGGGAGGGAAAAATTAAGAGAATGAATGAATGAATGAATGAATGATTGTTACACTTATATAGTGCCTTTCTCAAACCCAAGGACGCTTTACAATCAACACACTCCATTTACACACACCCAATCACACACACCGGCGAGAAGCGGCAGCCAATCGTGCACAGCGTACTCTCAACAGGAAGCGACCGTCCACCTGGAGGACTGCATCGAGCACTAGGGGATCACCCAGGACAGACTGCCAACCATATCTGGGCATACATACATACATACATTCATACACAGACATGCACATTCATACTGTGATGGTCCGGCAGGATCATGCCCCTCCAGCCCACCAGGGGTCCCCAACGC
>BRDA01045416.1:0-30936 GCA_036984385.1 Crenuchus spilurus
AATAATCTGTGAATTACAGCCACAATCTCTGACCTACAAACTTGACATAGTTCTGTAGACATTACACTAATAGTCAGGTTTGCATCAAACCAACAACACTCATGAAGTTAGTATAACAAACATTAACTCTTACTGTAATCAAATGTAGATATGCATCAGAACTTTAAACTACTAGAGTCATTTTTATAGCGACAATGATGCAGTGACAGTGTTGTCAACTTTGCAGTGCCAGTGGCCCATCAAATTGTCTTATAAGTTATAGACAACACCTTTTAAATTACTAAAAAGTAAATTAATATTGCAGCATAAATAGAGCTTTACAATGTGTTTACTGTAACATTAATTGAACTCGGATGATAGCATTGAATATTTCTACATTTACGTTAATATGTATGAGGTCTCCGTGTTCTTTACTTTGGATTAAGACAGTCGACAGGTATTTGTGTAGAGCCATCGGTCACTAGCTAGTAGAAGCAAGGCAAGAAAACATGGCTATATTTATGTCAATGGCCATGTGATAGCCGCATTACACAATTTAATTCTTTGTCTTCTTTGTAAATAACTTACATTTTGAAAATAGGATAATTATTAACGATTTTACAGCCATTAGAAGTCATGCAAGCAGTAAGGTCTACAGAAAATGTCGGTTATGATGGATGCGAAAGTCGATAGTAGCCTAACATGTCATCAACCATTTTAATACTTTGATTAATGTTAAAGAGCTTTTTATCCTCTTTGTAAAGAGCTTTAAATTTTGAAAATCGGACAATTATTAGCGAAGTTAGAGCTTTGAGAAGGCAGCAGTGCTGGTCATGTGCCATTGTTTACAAGCTTCACTTCCACACAACATGGCGGCTCCATGACGGCGCGCCGGCCTCAATGCTAGCGAATAGGCAGTGTCCTATCCAGTAATATAGATCATTGGTGAAGACAAACACAAGGCTCTTCCGATGTTTGTGATATGTGTCCTCAGAATATCACTGGATTTTCTGAATTATGAGCTTGCTAAAAAGTCAAAATATGAGTATTGCTAAATGCTAACGCTACAGATCACTAGCATCATACACTGCTAGTCTTGCTAGTCTTGTCAACAAACCAGCAAATGCTTAACAAATGTGTTGGTTAAGGTCCTTTGGCAGGATTACACTACAGTGTGAGTATTTAGTGTTCTTATACAACAGATTTCCATGTTTATAAGAAGACTTTAATATAGTTTTGTGCAATTTCACTATGCTAGACTGCTAGCTGCATATAATATAGCATAAAGCTAAAACATGAGCTACACAATGATGCACGACTTTGAATTCTAAAAATAATCAAAATTGCTTAGAATAGAACCTCTGTACATGAACTTACTTTAAAAAAATGTTAAAACATTTTGCCACTTTAGAGATATATTTGTTTTCATGCACTTTATCCAAGAAACCTCATATGATGGCGTGTGACATGACATGAACATAGCATGGTAACATGTCCAGTAAACTTTTGTCTGTTTGTGATTTTGATTTAGGTTCCTCAGACTCTTCTGTTCACCTCAGTGAAGTTAACCAGGTATGTTTGTGTGAATGTACTTTTATAAAGAGATTTTGTACTCAGCACATAGTTATTACTGTTGTATAAACTTTGACAAAAAAGTAATGCACAGTGTATGTTTCCCTTATGTGCAAAAGTGCAAAAGTGGAGCTTAAGAGTCAGAGCTGATACACTTGATACACTTTCAATGAGTGCATATGTATGATGATAATCTTCATATATCAGCTAGTACATGTTCTACCTGACCATGTACCTTAGCATAGCTTCCAGTATTACCCACACAGAGATTGAATCTTGTCTTTATCGGACATTTCGGCAGCCTGCATGCTGTCCGCCCACGCCTCGTCTTTGGCGTCTTCTCGATCTCGGTGACCAGCCGCCTTTAACAACGCAGAGTTTGGTTTCAATTATTCATATGGTGGTGGAGACCATTCAGGGTGGCCTTTTGGTAAAATGCCACAAAGACATTAACCTATATATCTGCATGATGAGAAGTGGGGACCTCGCTTTCCAGTAAAATAATGGAGAAAAGAATCCATTCTAAAACCAAATGTTACCTTTGCATGAGAATGGAAGTCCGCAGAAATGTGAATTACGAGTGGATTTGCAACAGTTGTGCTCATAGGGCAGCCAATAAATCGCAGGCAAAATGCCGATGTCAGAAAGTGTATCTGTCTACGCTGCACTGGCCTCCAAGCCTTTCTCCATTTCCATCTTCTGCGTCAAGTGCACTGACATATGTTTAAACAAGCAGCGCCGTTGTCAGCTCAGTAGCTCGGCCTGGTCCTGCCGCTTAAAGAAGAAGCATCTGTAGCGCTGACCAGAAACATAAATGCTAAAGAGAAAGTGAACAACACCTATGCAGATAATATCTCTCACATTGCTCTTTTCCACTTGGTACAACTCCAGGTTATTCTCCTTTGTTCAGCAGGAATCTATATTCCTTTGCTGATAAGCGTACACACATTAGTCATTTCAGGGTCAGTGTGTAATAAGCTTAAAGCACATCGGTGCAATGAGGAACACCCAGCCACTGCAGCAATGAAAACAGCAATATGGATTTTTTTCTCCTGTATGTGGCAACATACTCTGATCGGAAATGTAGTCAAAAAGGTAGAGAAAAGCAGCAAAATGAAGTCTAGTCTACAATATTGACGTATAATAACACTTTGAAACTTTATACGAATTAACAGTACTATTAAAATGGATAAGCAATGTCTCAATTATTGATTAATTAAGTAGTTTATAATAATTTAAAAGTAGTTAATGAATAAGTAGTTTATGAAATTAATGGGACTCAAAATGGACTGAACTCCACTGAAGCATTTACTGATGATGCTCATATACAACTCATGTTAATTTGTGTGTGTACACATGTGTTCATGTGAAATAAATTGACTTTATTTATATTATTAACCAATAAGAAGCTTCCGTAATAAAATCTGGTGTTAGCACTTAGTGAAGGTCAAGGTACTGACTATAGTGACTGCTAGACATGATAGATTTTCCAATAGATATTCACAAAAACATTGAATATAGTATATAGTACTATTGTTTAATCCTTATTTTAAAGTACGACCAATATCTATTGAATTAATTTTCTCTAAACCTGAAACAAATTCCTAACTATAACCATTAAACCAGATAAATCTGTTAATTATTTCATTATTTATAAAAAAACTATCAGTGTTGCTGTAGCAGGAGGAGATGGATGCAGCAGTGCATAATTATAAAACTGTAACTATGGCTTAGAAAACAAAACTAACAAAACTGTGACTTGACTATGATCAAAGAAACTGTGACAAAACTTAGAAGACAGTAGCAAAACAACAATACATGGAGCTGAACATATTACAGTGATTGACCAAGACTGGTGGACACCAGGGAGGCTATATAGCGAACTTAATCAGGTTGGTAATGAGACAGCGGGGCTGTGCAATGACATGAGGTAACTGGGGGTGGAGACATGATGGGAACATAAACAAAAGCACATGGCAACAGCATGGTACATGGGAAACATAAACAAACAAAGAGCAGGTGGACAGAGACGGGGACAGGGACGAGGCTGTGGCTGGAGGTTCACAAAAACCCATCTGGGAACTATCCAAAAAAACGTATGATTTCATTCTTAATTCATCAAAATGTAACCCTGCGCTTGACATTATAACACACTGTAAAAAAGTGAACATTAACTGTGCTAATCTCAACCTCTAGAGAACCATGCTATGACATCTGCAAGCCATTAAAGCTCCCTTCCATATGAAATAGACTTTTCAAATATAGATGGCATGAGATGAAATATTTAAATAGGTAGGTTAAATCAGCAAGAACCTTTTCCATATCATGAAAAGCATCAAGATTAGTGCCAGACTCTCTGACTCATTGTCTTTTAAGCTTGATGGGCTATATAGTGGATGACAGCCTTCAGAGTGAAAGAGGATTGTCTGGAGAGGAACTTATTTCTCTTTTGGACTTTATACACTGATCTATCTGCTTCTCTGAATATATGGCAGGGTACAGAAGACCTATAAAGAAATGGCACACTTTTTTTTTTCGAAAAATGAAAGTTCATAAAAAGTTCTCGGCTTGGCTTAATTCTAGGAAATACTTTTTAGTTCTTAAGCTTTCTGGAACCACCAATAGCTCACTGCTCACTTCCAACCCTAAATGAAGAATAAGTCAGTTAAATTGTTTTATTTTATTAAATTCAGTTTGATTCCTGAAGTTGTACTGACTCCACTCACCTTGTCCTGACACCTGAATTTTATTGTTTAAAACGTTCAGGTATGTGAAGATGCAAATTTGCTAATTTCTTCTTGACTTTTAAGAACTTTTTGCAGATTTCTGTTTCATTTTGATGATATTGCTAAAATATAATAATAATAATAATAATAATAATAATAATAATAATAATAATAATAATAATAATAATAATAATAATAATAATAAAACCTCTATTTTAGTAAAAAAACAAAACAATGATGGCAGGTGTGTGGTGTCCACAGATTAAATTAAATCTTTCTGCACTGTTAAAAAGAGAAAACCCAATTATTCACAAAGTCTGTAATTAATGACAAATTATTTCTTCATATAAAATAGATTTGAGGTTTAAAATTCAGTGAAGCTGCTTTATTTTAAATGTTTAAAGAAGGCAGATCTTTTTTGTACCCTTAGGACAAGGGGGGTGTAAAGAATGTTAAGATTAAACAAGAGTTAAGGGTGTAAAAACTTTATATTGCTTGTACTATGTTGGACAAATGTATAACTGTGCTGTACCTTTTTTTTTTTTTTTTGAAAAGTCTATAATGTAATAAAAGTCACAGAGTAACTTGACATTCATGCAGAGGTTCCTTTAAAACTTTAAAATGTAAAGTTTGTCATTTAGAAATAATTAATGTTCACAAACTAAATGTGTCACAAATGCCAAATGCATGAATGTATATGGATGGAATCAGTGACAAAGATGTGTGTGGGGGGTACAACTGGCTTGAGTAAGGGGAGGGCAGCCTTGAACATAAATAAAATTATTAATAATTAATAAATATTAATACATTAGCAAACATATTATTAATAATATTTTATATTATTTATAATTATATTATAACTATTAATAATATAGCCATAACAGCTATTAATAGAAATTATTAATAATAAGATAACAATATTAATATTAATATTAATCATTAATAAAATATTAATACATTGTTAAGCTGAACCTTTAATAAAACTCAAACTCTTTCAGTTCACTGTGTTTTCTAGTAGTTCTTGTAGTTTTTCTATTGTTAATTTTAAGTTCCACAGAAGGGTTAACTATTAATATTTCAACATAATCGACTCATATAAAGCTTCCAAACAGACACAGATTCAAACGGCCAACGTGTTAATAACCTACAGTGGCAGGTGAACAGACACGTACTGCTGATCAACTAAAACACAGGTTTACAACCAGATGGAGTGACAGCAGGTACGGCCAATCACACGTTAGCAAAAAACACCAGGGCCAATCCATGAGTTTATGGGTAATCTGAAGGGAAACAGACTTCAGCTTGAGCGGCCATTTTCCACTGGGCCCTAGTGCTTAACCCGCCTCCATTTAATGTAGCATAATATATAAAGTGCCCCCCTGTACCCCCAAAATTACATTTGTGAATGGCTGGATGGATGGTGCACATTTTACTATTTACAATTTATTATTATTATTATTATTATTATTATTATTATTATTATTATTATTATTATTATTATTATTACTATTATTATTATTATATATACAATTGATTTTTCATACGTAAGCACATTAAAAAAATCAACATTCTATATTAAATGGACCATAACTTTTGCAGAAGCCATGTTTTATGTTTTATTTCCTCCCCCCAAAAAATGTTAAATTCAGTAATTAAAGTATATGTCCACATTAATATGTATAGATGTTTGTTCTCTATTGAATATGTTACATTATTTTCACCTAGAAAAACAATAAAATCAGGAATGTGCACTCAACCTCTACGAGTAAAAACATTTAAGAGTACCCATCAGATTATTTTTCATATTTTTATTCAAAACCATATATGTTTACAATATGACAGTCTCATAAGACAACATTTAATATGATAAATGATGAAAAGGTACCCTGTAGCCTCATGATTGGACTGATTTGAAACCTTTGCTCAAGCAAGCCATCAGAACCTGTTGACCAAAGGCAATTAATGGACATTAATAGGTTCACGAGGGACCAAGATGGCATCAGTCTTAGGAACAATTTTTAGTACATTTGTTTAGAATAATATATAGAGTAGGTGATTGAACTTGAAGTGGTTTTCATCAGATCTGTTGCAGCCCATTTGCAGTGTCAATACACTGTGCTAACACATTTACAGTGTTAACATGCCATTTGGATCTAAAATGACTTCACCAACCAACACCTGTGGTGCCTCCTAATACCACATCTCCCTCTATCTGCCTCATTTTCATTCCAATCACAGCAGAAAGAAAGAAAGAGAAAAAAGATAGAGATTTCTGCTCTTTCGTAGCGACGGAAGACGAAATGGGAAGAAGCAGCAGAGAGGATAGAAGAGGCTCCAAGCTCGCCTCCATTGCCCCACAGCTGCCACCTCATCCAACACTATTTAAACAATACACTCATATTGCCTGCAGCTATTGTCACACATATTTGCCCTCGTATGGCCTAGAATTAGGAAACTTTTGGTTACAGTATCTGATTCCTCCTTTTTTATGCTATTTTCATTCCTCCGTATCCTTCGAAGTAGGAAGTGAAAAAGCAAGGCTGTTTTAGTGATTTCAGCATCTGTGAGGTAGTAGAGCCGTACTGGGCTTTTTAGGAAAAGGCTTTTAAATGACTCCCATGGCGACTGCAGTTCAAGATGAAATAAAGAGAATATGCCATGGAGATAAAAAAAAGAAAGAAAGAAAGGGAGGGAGAGCAGAGGAAAGGCACAGGGTGTGAAGCATGTAAGATGTCAGTGTGAGAAGTATTTCAAAGGGAAGAATCGACAATTAAAAAGTGTTCCACTGATAGTTTAAATTGCCTCCATATCTGTGGATTAGTGCTGCGTTTGATTGGCTTTAGACGGCGCCTTTAAAGATCCGGACCTCATTATTGTAGCGTAATATAATGAAACCTAATCATTCTTTTTTTTCCTTTTGACCCCTGGCTCTTCTTTGAACACCTGGAATATTTGGGTGTATTGAAGAACTACATTATTTCCATTAAATGTGACTTCTGTGGAAGACGCAGAGATATTTTGAGCACTTTTTTACTGATAAACTGGCCAAAATATATTGTCAGTGTGGTTTGATGTGAAATGTTAAATTCTGAAACAGCCTGAGAGTCAATCAATCAATCAATCAATCAAAATGTATCTATATAGTGCCTTTTACAAGTGACGTTGTCACAAAGCAGCTTTACATAATTAATATCAGAAACATAATTAGAATAAAGAGAAAATAATAAAAACCAATGCAAGCAAGCCAAAGGCGACAGTGGCAATGTAAAGCATGTTCTCACTGCCCCCTAGTATGTATGTGTGATTCACGGCATGGTTAGGAGAAGTCAAGTTCCTCTGTGTGCAAGAATATTGTTCAACAATTATGCACATTATTTGACTTTGATATGGGCAAGCATATGTTCCTTAATCATTTCAGCCATGTCCTGAAGTTTAGAGAAGTGTGTTTGGGACAAAAGTGTTGCTGGTTTGATCCCCTTAGCCAGCAGGACATAGCTTCAGAAAGTCACCTAACCGCCAACGACTGCACACCATACCAACAGTTCCATCTCAAGAAGTAAGAAACCTCTGTGTGATCCTGGACGACCAGTTATCGTTTTCTAATTACATTGCAAACTTGACTCGGTCCTGCAGGTTCCTACTCTTCAACATTCAATGGATTCGACCCTTTCTAACTCAGGATACCACCCAGGTGCTTGTTCCATCTCTCGTCATCTCAAGACCCCCTGCAACTCGCTCCTGGCTGGTCTTTTTATGCGAGTCATCAGGCCCCTGCGGCTGATCCAGAATGCAGCTGCTCGGCTGGTCTACAATCAGCCCAAGTTCTCCCACATCACTCCACTACTGTGTTCACTTCACTGGCTTCCTGTAGCTGCTCACATCAGATACAAAACCCTGATGCTCACCTACAAAGCAAAAAATGGACCAGCCCCTCTCTACCTAATGGCAGTGGTCAAGACTTGAGTCGGACCTTGAACCCTTAGAGCTTCAAGTATGGCTTGGCTTGACATACCATCTTTCAAGACGACTAGCGTCAAGACTCTTCTTTGTCCTAGCACCCAGGTGGAGGAACGGACTTCCATTGGCCCTCACAGTCTTCAAACACAGTTTTAAACACTTATTGTAAAGCTCTTATATTGTGTATAATTGTGTATCTTTCCTTCTCTCTAGGTATTAGTGATGGTTTTGTTCTAACAGTGTCTGAACTGAAGAGTAGTTTGGACTCTAACCTGTCTGTACTAGCTGTTGTACGTCGCTCTGGATAAGAGCATCTGCTAAATGCCATAAATATAAATGTATGTGTTGACCACTGCTGACTGGGAGCATCCCACAAGAGATGCTCTGACCCAGTTGTCTGGTCATTGCTATATGGCTCTTCTTAAGGTGACTCAAGTCTGCTCTTATATTTTTCTGTAGTCATCTAAAATATCCCAGAGCCTCACATGGCGTTAATCAATAATCAATACTATTGGCTCCATCTGTGAGTGATATTAATGTTGTGGATGTATACTCGCACTGTCTGAAAAAGTTATTGTGCATGCACATTTTAAGGTGCAAACAATGTGAATGTACCAACAATGTCCAATTATGTACCTTAAGGCTTCCCTACATTCACTTTTCCAGGAAAAAGTAGCAGATTTGTATATTTAAGTGAACTTTTTAAGCAATAAAATAAACGGAAAAGCCCAGAAAGAGTGAGTGGAGTCAATACAACTTCAAATAAACTCAACAACAGAATCTGCTGCAATTATGTCCCTTAACTAAAGTTACTGAAGATGTACCCTTCAAGGTTCCACCCCAGTGGAGGTAATGATCCAGTGACGGGGAAGAGGATGGAATAGCTACATTATTTCCACTAAATGTGGCTTTGGTGGAAGATACGGAGACATTTTCTACACTTTCTCCATCTTCTCTTACTGATAAACCGCTGAATATACCCCGGCGAGTGTTTTGCCATTTTGCTTTCAAGTCAGAAAATTCACACTCGGAGATCCGGCACGCTTCTCGCTGCGATGCGGGCCATCACTCGCGACATCTTGTCTCATTAGGGAGATGGTGGATCTCACCGCCACTTTGGAGATAGAGAGAGAGAGAGAGAGAGAGAGTGAGTGAGGAAGAGAGAGTTACAGACACTGATAAATGCCACCACACTTAGTTGATATTTTGAGTATGGTTCCCCAATCTACTTCTGCCTGAATCCTCTCAGGCATGTGTGTATGTGTGTGTGTTTCTTTCCCACTGTTTGTGTGTCTGTGCCTTTTTTCCCACTGTCTGCTGTCTCTCTTCTTCTCCTCCTCCAGCTCCAAGAGTGTCAGTTTATCAGTGTATCACTAACGTCCCTTAATTCAAAGGGCACGGCGCATTGTAGCCCGCCGGGCTAGGGTGTCACGAAGACAGACACATGTTGGAAAAGGGACAAGCGCCGTTTGTCCTGGGGACCTGTCCATCTCCCAGACTAAGAGAGAGGGGAAAAAAGAAAAGAAGGAAAGGAAAAAATGAAAGAGCAAAGAGCTAGCCTTATCAGCCAAACCTTGGCTGGTGAATTAGCAGACCCTTGAGTGATAAGGCCTAGAAGCCATCCAAGGAAAGAGAGAGCGATGTATGTGTGTGTGTGTGGAGGGACTCGCGGGTGACAGCTAGCCTTGGCGTGGGTCTTGTCGGCTGTCAGTCACTCTCTCGCCACAGTCTTTATTTATGCCGATCGCCCTGGCCATCCGCTGGGCACTGTGACAGGGCGCAGCCATTTGAATGGCTCTACATTGCTGAGAATGAGAATGCACGTCTATTGGGGAGGGTAACAGGGGGATTTAAAAGAAGAAGAAGAAGAAGAAGAAGAAGCCAGGCTGGATGTTTGCAGGAAAATGATAAAAATAAACATCCTTTCAGAGTCCAATTTCAAGATAACAGGCCTGCCTAGCCCCTGTCCAAGTGGATTATCTGTCCCAAGTCAGAGTGTATGAGCACTCCATTAGAAACGTCTCCGGAGGGGGGTGACGTTAAGACGCAGGTGAGGGCACTAGCCGCTTCCACGCAAAGAACCCCGTCGCATTCTATTTCCCCAAATTTTCTTTCCTTCAGCCCATCAGCCGACAGGAATTTCACATTTTTCCCGCCGTGTGTGTCCTCACGGCTCGCGCTCGCAGAATCAGATTGGATTTCCCATTTTGAACGGAGTCAGCTTCGATCGCGCCAGACGGGGATGAATTCTTCTGCGGGAATCGGACCTGTCGGGCCCTGTGATGCGTGCCCGTCACCTCGCCGTGACATGATCTAATGTGAGATGATATTGAACAACGCTAGTTTGGCACTTAGATGTTGGAGGGGGTTTCAGGCCTGACAGCAGCCACTTTATTTCTTTAATCCCAAGGTCTTTTAACCCCGCTTGACGCAAATTGAGGTTGGCTTTTGTAGAAAAGGGGAGGGAGAAAAAAAGAGAGAGAGATCCGCATCGGCTCCCCATCTCCCTTCCTCTTTACCTAAAACTGCTTTTAACAATTTATATCGGCATGTCAGCTACTCAGTTTGACTGACAAGTGGGTGAGTTAGAAAGAGAGAGAGAGGACTGTGCAGTGAAAAAACGATGGCTAGTGAAAAAAGCTTAGCCTTGTCTTTTGCCCATTTAGAGTGTATTAAAATCGCTGCCAACAGACAAAATATGCAACGCAGGCTGATAAAAGGGAAAAGCACATTATATCAGTGTAATTACAAAACAAGGCCTCCACAGGAAATCAAATTACAGGGCATTATATCAGCTGTCGATTGTGATATCAATAAATTCTGCTCCTATTTGGATACGACGGGATAGTGCATGGGGCCTTTAATTAATTACATTGAACCTTCATTATTTTAGAGACAGCCTTTGTTAAAACTGCAGGGATTGAGATAAATTGTGTTTACCAGCAACAGGGAGGGGAAAGAGGGCTTATGAACTGTTAATCTGACGTGTCGGTGCATTGGTAGTGATGGGTATTACGTTAAAGAGAAAGAACCTCTGTATGTCACAGAGAGGCCTGGAACCTTTTAACGATTTTCAGGGATTTCTGAGATTATTTCATGAAATTAATTACAATGGATTACAGTACTGTCTTCTGGTGTTGTCAACATATGACGGATGTATCCAGAACATACAATCTGGTACTGATGGTTGAAGACTTCTAAGCTAGTAAGGTTGATGTTGACTTTGTGTATTGATGCTGTCATAATGTATCTCCATAATGCAAAGTGTATAAAACCATGTTATACTCATGAATGTAAGCAATGAGATTTTACTAGGACAGAAAATTCAAAAAGATCATCTCAGTAGCTTCTCCAAAACAATGAGATGAGATGGAAGCATAAATGAGACTTAATCTCAAGTCTCCTGCTGTTCAGATGTTTGTCTCACATGTATCATCTCTTGAGTTAGCAGTTACACTGAAGTAGAAATGGACTCCTACTAATAATCAGACTGATGCTTCCAGGCTGATGCACTTTTAAGTTGACCCCATATGGATGAAACTATCACTAATAGTAATATCATTGTTATTTTACACTACAGCAGAATGTCAGACTTAACTGATGATGTAAATCTCTATCAGTAGTTTGATCAGAGGAGGATGGATCCCCTTTGCGAGTCTTGGTTCCTCCCAAGGTTTCTTCCTCCAGCCTCGAGGGAGTTTTCCCTTGTCACTGTCGCCTTTGGCTTACTCACATTGGATTTTGGGAATTTGATTCAAATTGTCTGATGCCAATTATGTAAAGCTGCTATTTGACAACGTCCATTGTAAACAGCGATATATAAATACATTTTGATTGATTAATTGACAACATTGATTCTCAAAATTTTTTATTAATAGTGTGTATATAGAGACTGGTGGGAGACAGAGGATCACACAGTGTTTAAACCCTCAGCCACTAGATGGCATTACAACCTACGTTCTACCATTAGACTCTTCCACTTCAATGTAAACTAGTATTGTAAGGGCACACCCCTGACAGTTCTCAAAAATTTGGTTTTTAGAAAATCATAATAGATATTACATTGCCTGTAATATTGCAATATATCTCAGTACACATATATCGTAACACTATCACATTATAACATAAAATAAAAATAGTTACAATAAGTAAAGATATTTCTTACAAATGTACAGCAAAGACAAAAAAAATAACATGAACATTGAACAAAGAAAGAAATGAATTTTTAAAGATTTTTTCACCTCTGTTCTATTTTGTCAGGAACAGTGTCTCATATAACCTTTCCTAAACACCATCTCTGTCTCTCCCAGACATCCTCGAGGGCCCTCGAGGCCTAGTGGATCTCTGTGAGCCTCAGGCTTGCCCCCAGGCACTGCGTATGCAGAAGGGAGGGTGCCCGTCTTCAGGTTAAAGTGAGAGAACTGCTCAGTCAAGAGTTGCCAGTGGATTCAGGTCACCTGCTCTCAGATACTGTAACACTAGTGATGGGTGGAAACTAGTTACATTTACTCAGTTACATTAACTGATTGAACTTTTGATGGATGAATTTTGAAATAACACTTCTACTGACATATATTTGTGAAGAAAAAAATGTAGTTTCCGAATTTATTTGCAGCGAGAGCAGAAAGCCGTCTGCTCCCGGCCCTGTGCTGTGAATGATTGGTTGATTTTGTCATGTAACTCTTGGTTTCCAGTGTTGTAACAGTCAGAGCGCAGACAGGAGTTTTTGCTAGTGTTTGCATTGAGAGGTTGCACAAAAATACAGGTTTTCTGCCATTGTATATTATTCTGAAGTGAATACAACCTCATGTTTGCTAGTCCCTGAAAGAGGACATGGTACACATTCAATAACCATTAATCTGTAGCCTTCACAGCAACACAATCCCAGTAAAGGTTCATGTATACAGTTTTGGTGCATTGTAATTAGTCAAAAACAGTCATTGGATTTTCTCATCGTGCACTATTTTGCCAAAATGTACAATAAATAATTAAACCAGCACTAGTCCTGGGGTGTAAAAGTGTGAAAATGTCCTTAAAATCAACCATCTACATTTTGTATCTACTTTAATTGCCCACTGTATCAGCTCCACTGACCATATATAGCACTTTTACAACCCACACGGAACCGGCATCGTTCTGGTTCACAAACCTAATTTTGAACCGTTTGGCGCATTTCCACCAACAAAAATAGCGCCCTGAACCAGGAACGTTCGTTCACAGCGTGAACCAAAAATAATTGTTTTTTCAGTGCGAACCAAACGCGCCTGCACACTCAACACAAGAAGATGGCGGCTCGTAGCGTACAGTGGTCCATTGAAGAAACTCAGTTTTTGTTATCTATTTGGTGTTCTCCGGAGTTTCAGGAGAAACTTGAGGGGAGTATTAGAAAGGAGGAACTCTACAGCGAGCTGGTGGAGGATTTAGCTCGCGCAGGGTTTGTTTGTTCAAGAGAGTGAGTGATAAATAAGCTAAATAAGCTAAAAAAGGACGACAGAGATTCTAAAAAGGAGCGATCGCGCAGTGGAGTTGGACGAGGGAAGACAAGATTTGACAGTATCATTGCTGGAGGGAAAATAGTGCATCCCAACAGCATCCTTTCACCACCAGTGAAAGACTAGAGGACCAACGCAAACTGTGCAGCAACAGATGAGCTGCTGTCTCTAACTTTACATCTACAAGGTGGACTAATAGAGTGGACAGTGAGATAACATAGTGTTTAAAATCTATAGCATCTCTACTGTACCTGAATCACTCATATCAGTGCAACACACTCTAACACAGCACCACCACATCAGTGTCACAGCAGTGCTGAGAAAGAGCCACCACCCAAATAACAGCTGCTCTGTGGGGGTCCTGATCAGTGAAGAACAGGGTGAAAGGTAGCAAACTATACAGAGAAACAGATGGACTACAGTCTGTAATTGTACTGTAAAGTGCACCTGTATGATCAGACAATTGCAGTATATGTATCTAATGAAATGGCCTGTGAGTGGTTACAGTCACTCTCACACGCATATAATGGCAGGCGCTTGTTTCTGGAGATGTCTACATTTTCACCAGTCTCACTGTACATAAATTACAGCAAAATCAAATAAATAAATGCCTTTCTTCGTAAATTTGGAGACTTAAAACTGTCAAAAGTGCACTCGCGTCAACAAACAACGCAGAAGAAGATGATTCCCAGAGTTTCTCGAGAGAGAGGAAAACTTTGGTGGTGAAACGGACTCAAACTGTCAGAAATGATACTTTATTTTCATGAGACCTTCTTGCAGATGGCCAATAAAAATGACTGATAGTTGAAGGGCTTTAGGACGGAAAAGGGGGTGCCAGACTTGACCATAACTTCTTGCCTCTTTTTTTTCCACGGGTGGTCCACATGTGAATTAGATCAGCCGAACATAGACCACGGCAAGACACGCTGTAAAATAGCACATAGACTCCAGTGCTCTCTGGAGCATTCGTCGTTATCTTCTCCCATAATGCCATGAAATGATCTCCTATTTTTGCTCCATTCCTCAAACCCCTTAAATATATTCCCCTTACATTCGGCTTGTGTTTTCTTTTAAGCCATCCTGAGTTTCACTTTGACCGTGAAGTGGGGGGGGTGTTTTATTAAGTAGTTATCGATTCTGATTTGATTAAACTCACGCTAATTTGCTGCGAACGAGCAGACATTTAATCAAATAAAAATCAATGGTGTCTTAAGAGCTCCTCGCACATCTCTGGAATAGAAGAACACAGTAGCAGTGTGATAAATTATCACTCAGAGTCCGCCAATACAGCAAGGCATGCTGGGTAGTGGGAGTGAAGGGGAGGGATCTAGCAGATATGTCACACCCACGCAGTAGAGGGGGGATGGATTTGTGGCTTGCTGGGGACACTTGGCCTTGGTGTTTCAGTTCAACTGCTCTTAAGATTATCCAGGAGAACCAAGAGGCCCTAAAACAGACTAAAACAAGGCTTCAGCTGAAGAACAAGCTCTTTTACTAGATTAGTCCCAGCTAATATGACGAACACTTACATGATGTAAATCCATTTGAAATTTGTTCACAATTATTTTGACAAAATAATTTGGTTAATAATTTGGTTAAATTTGAGCAAACTCCATGTTTAAAATTAAGGAAGCGCTTTGCAGTAACTCGTTAATATGACATTAACTAATAATAATAGTATATAAATCATTAGTGCATGAGAATTGAAACTGAAAATGAACAAATGATTATAAATGTCAATTCATATATTTACTAAGATACACATTTACAGTATATTCACAAAAAGGTGTTAAAACTCATTTGTTTACGAGAATAAAAAAAATAATTAACTAATTAGTTAATTAACTAATGTCAGTAATTGACAGGTGATGCACAGACATGCATGTGTCATCTGTATGTGTGTGTGTGTGTGTGAGAGAGAGTGTGTGTGTGTGTGTGTGGTGTGTGTGTGTGTGAGGGGGCGGGATTTGGTGAGGGGGGGCTGCTACATTTGTTTATAATGTGGAGATGAGACCCTGGCAGGTGTGTATTATTTCTGTATGACTGGACACCTATGAAGTAGATTCACTGCTCAAAGCCATAACTGTTGACTGACAACCTGTGATAGAGTAGTTACTACAACAACAAAATATTTGTAAATGTGTGTATTTATCTTTACAAACATATATAACAACAACAACAACAACAACAACAACAACAATAATAATAATAATAATAATAATAATAATAATAATAATAATTATTATTATTATTATTATTATTATTATTGTTACTGCCATTGACTCCAGTTGAGTCCTGCCAACCATATGGATGGCGTTTCTCCAAAACATCCTGTCTTGCTTGCATCTTCATGTTTCTCAATGACTCACCCATAACTCCTCTGATTGTATACATCCATCTTTGTCCTTTTCCTTCAACTGTTATCATCAACTGTCTTGTCACATGAACTGGTTCTTCTAATAACGTGTCCAAAATAAGAGATCATCAGCTTGGTTATCTGGGCTTCTAGTCAAATGTGAGCTTTGATTTGGTTGAGGATCAATTTATTTGTATGCTGTTAAACTCTCAAAAGTAGTCTCCAACACCAAAGCTCAAAGACAACAATATTCATCTTGTTCTGCATTGTACTGTCCAGCTTTCACATCCACAAAGAACTCCAGAACAGACCAGAGTTTGGACAGTTCTAGTCTTTGTTTGGAGAGACAGATCATTACATTTGAAGATCTTCTCCAGTTCCAGTTTTCCAGATATTCTACTGAGTGTTGGTCCGTCTTGTGTTGCTTGATACATTGTTTTAATGATTGATCCAAGTAGACAGAAGCAATTTCATTCAATTTAGTTGCTCAGCCCTTCACAATAAGCCAAAGAACTGATCAGTTTATGTATGAGGGCTAAAATATGTCATTACTGTCAACACAAATAAACAGGAAGCAACGACTATGAGGTCAACGCACCGTTTAAAAGTTGCATCCCTCTCGTTCTTCCTTTTTGCCTCATCTGCATGTCTGCGTTTGTTTAATTGCATGCAGTGCCCCCGGCGAGTGACCTCCAGTAGGAAAGAGCTCTCTCTCTCTTCTAACACAGCCCAGTCTTCTCTCCCTACTCCATTATAGAATTAACTTTCATGAATGACTGCGTGTTGTTTGATGCCAATTAAAAAGGTCTGTTTTACTGAAGGAGAGAGACGGACGGAGTGGCAGATGAACGGTTTCCAAATCCGAGGCGGAACTGCCGACTCCCAGCACGTTTAATGGCGTCGTGCTCTGTACGGTTGGAGGTGACGACATGGTGGATTTGAACAGGAGAGGCGATTAGAGGAGGGCTTGCTCAGGCAATTATGCAGTAATCTGTTTTTAAACAGTGTTTGGAGGCAGCAGCTCTTAGCGGCTTTTCAAAGAGCGAATCGGAGTGGGGGGGTTGGATTTTTGCATGGAGCACAGTGAGGGATTTAAGAGCAGGGTGTAAACAGAGTCAGTCCCACAGGATTCGGCAGAGCAGTGCTTCTGTACGGCTCCGCTCCCAAGACAAGGCTGTACTGTATTGACACTGATGTAAACATTACAGAAATGCTCATTTGCTTACCAAACATTGCAGTGTGGAGTGTTTAACTTGAGCGGAGCGCATGAGTGAAAGAAGAGGTGCAGAATTCATTGTTGACATGTTTCGCGTCTCCTTATTTGGTGGAGCAAGGAGTTGACACGTTTGCCAGTGATTTATCGCTTGTATCTCAAGCACAGCATGTTCTGCTTTCAAGAAGCTGCAGAATCGCACTTAGATCAAGCTTCACTTCCCTGAATAGCTAATTACAGGGTTCACAAGTGACTGCTAAACACCAACTTATCAAAACTACTAGCCTCTTATTTTTAGAATACTTTGACTTTTTCAACAATTTTTGACCTACATTTTCATTCAGCAGTAGTCCTAACACTCTTAAGGAGTACTAGACCATCAATTCACTGGTGAACATCAACTTTCCCATCACTGCAATGGCAGTGATGCCCTGGGCGACCAACCCCTCCAGCACCTCAACACACACACACAACAAACCTGGGCCAAACAAATTCATAGACATCTCCTTCAGTACCATGGAAGCGCACCCCATCAAACTCCGCTGAACAAAATCGAAGGCGCCCCTTCCAATTACTTCCCCACCTCCCCCTTCACAAACATCGGCCATCTCTAAGCAATGCAATGTTCACTAGGGCCCTTTGCTTACCTTATAGGGGGTGGGGCATGCAGTCTTTGTGCCACCCCTGATGCCATGGCGCCCTGGGGGGCTGCCCTTATTGCCCATATCAAAAACCATCGCTTCATCACTGGGTTGCATGTAGGAACATAATTGTTGCAGATTGATGAATGAATAAATGTTACACTTATGTAGCACCTTTCTAATACACAAGGATGCTTTACAATCAACACACTCCATTTACACACTTAGATCTCAACCACACACACCGGTGAGAAGCGGCAGCATGCACAGCATCTCAATCGAAAGCGACCGTCCACCTGGAGGACTGCATCGAGTACTAGGGGATCAGCCAGGACTGAGTGCCAACCATATTTAGGCATACACAGGAGGAAACCCACGCAGACACGGAAAGAACATGGAAACTCCACCCAGATGGGGATGTGAACCCAAAACCTCAATGATGATAGGCTAACATGCTAAACACAAGCTACCATACCACCGCCGTGCTGTAATTTATTAATCTGAAGACTCCATGTACTCTGTCCAGACTTTTTACATTTACTTCACTGTTCAAGTTAAGAAGACACAAATGCAACCAGCCATAACATTAAAACCAATTTGGTAATAAGGCTAATATGCTTTATGCTACCAAAACAGATTCGACTTACCAAGGCAAGACCTTAGAAGGTGTCCTGTGGTATCTATCATCAAGAGATTAACAGCAGATCCTTTAAGGCCTAGTGAAGCTGCAACACTTCCTGTTCCAGCACATCCCACAGGTGCTTGAGGTCTGGGGGATGAGGTAATGACCACCGCTCACCCCACAAGCCTAGAGACATACTCCGAACCAGGCTTTTGGCCTGGTGCTCTGTGCTTTACAGACCTTAACTTCAACCACAATCAACCCACCTTATTTATGTAATCAATGCCTTCAGAAGTTCTTGATTAGACGTTGGTGGGCTAATATATCTCAGACCTTCACGTCACCACTGTTATGATCATAATCAATGTTATGTACTTCTTCTGTGAGCGGGATTAAGATTAAGATTAACCAATTTAGCCAATGTGATTTTTCACACAACAGAATTTGACCTCCGCATTTAACCCATTTGTGCAGTTAAACCCACACACACACACACACACACTAGTGAGCACACTAGGCTGTGAGAATTTGAACCCGAAGCGTTGGGCAGCCTTTAACCACCGGCGCCCGGGGAGCAGTTAGGGGTTTAGGTGCCTTGCTCAAGGGCACTTCAGTCATGTCCTGTCTGGGGATCGAACCAGAGACCCTCTGGTCACAAGACCAGATCCTTACCACTAGGCCATGGCTGCCCCCATATATAATATATAGTATATTGTGGCTTATCAGTGTAGGCACCTTTTTCTGAAAAAGTGACTGTAATGAACCAACAATTGGAGCTCACTTTACAATAACAGTCACTCATAAGAGTATATTATGCATTAAAAGCTTGAACAGTTTTTCGAAAAAGACCATCTGCCATCTTTAGCAGCTATTTTATCTGTTAGCTGCATCAATATTTAGACCTCCACTAATTACTAAGACACAACTTTGAACAAGGTTCTTATTGGCGATAGAAGACTTTAATTAACATGAATACAAGTGGTACATGAATGAATGGTTAATTAGAGTTAAGTTGATAAGATGTTGAGAAGCATTTATATTTATAATCTGCTAACTATCATACATTGAAACATTATTTCACCTTCTTAAATACTTTTAATAGATGTACCCTTATTGTAAAGTGGTACCCAACTGGGCCTTATTGTTTGTACCAAAAATATTTTTGTAGGAATGGTGCAAGAACAGGCTCCAAATTAGCCAAACTCATGCAGTCCTTTAATTTGATGGCCTGCACTAACCTCAGTGTCAGAGGGTCAGCATATGTGTTAGATGTCAATTATACCTCCTCCGTACCACCTCACACAACACCATTCATCTTCATCGCTCGCAGTCCAAACTCTGACCTCCTTTGTCCCATCAGGGGCACCTCCGCAACTGTCCAGTTGACCAGTTTATTGGATATCAAATGTTGTCTGAAAATGTTCTAGAAGATATAAAAAAAAGCAGTTGCTTAACGAGGCGTTAATTAAACATACCTATACTGTGACTTTGGCGAATGATAAAAATACATATAGTGCTTTATATTTGGCCTCATATAATGGCTACAAGCTGTAAAAGTTACCTTCTAATATTAGCTCCCACCTTGCAGACCCTAGAACAAAAAAGTGGTAAAAATGCTAATGAAGGGGATGAAAAAAAAATGAAATTAACCCAAGTAAAGGCCATCAAAGAAAAAGGTAACATATTGCAACGGTGGGCAGCTACCCCATCTGGCGAAATGGCTATTGTGCCTCATTGTCTAAAAATAGGATGAAGACAAATTGTTATCATTTGCGAAAGCCCATGACAATAATGATGAATGAGCATTTTTCCTTTTTGGTTTGCCCTCTCCGAAGTCATTGCTTAAGGCTCTTTCCCTCTTTCTCTCCCTCTCTCCCTCGCTCTTTCCCTCACTCTCTCCCCTCACTGTGCGATCAAACAATGTTAAAGTGCTGAACTGGCCTCATCTGCATGGGCCGGGCCCTTTGCAAATGGCCCCGTGTGTTAGCAGAGCCCCTCTCTGTAATCTGGATGACAGAAGCGCCTGATCTGGTGATTGATTAGCAATTTAAAATGACAGAGAGGACCCCCTTCTCCCAGACCGGAGCCAAACTTTCCCATGACTAATGTCCCCACTGACAGGAAAAGATAAGGGACATCCTTCACCCCGCTCGCAGCCTGTTTTTGATAAATAACACTGCTGATGGAGTGCTTTAAGGTCATTATTGTGTGAATAATACAATATCAGGCCTTTCATCCTTCCAAACATAAATGCCTTTCCAGGCTGGATGCAAGACCACTCACCTGGTTTCAACCTATAATGGCAGATATAACTTTGCATTGTAGATGTCATTAAATAGGATGTTTCATTAAAACAAGCCTACATATATAAGCTTTTAATAGATTAAAACTAGCATTAGCACTGCTTACATTCTCATATGAAGGCTGCACAACTTTGGTTGATATTTGAATCTAGGAAAGCATGTCATGTACCCAATCGAATGTTGCCATCGGATGAGAATTAGCATTATTTGCGCTTCCTTCAACTTGAGCTAACATGATTTGGCTTCTTAATCATCTGTCTACATGAACGCAGAGCAACCTGAAGGCCTTCAATTTGTCCAGGCACGTTTCCTTCTCTTTGTATGTTCAATTATGAGTAAACAAGCAGGCCCTTGAATTACCCCCATGTTTTCACAAATGAAAATCACACCGCGACTGACAGTCAGCTAAGATCTGCACCGTATTAGTATACAGCCGACGCAAGTGACCCGACAAAATTAGCCAATAAATTCAAAAATGCAATCGGCCGCTGTCACGTTTTCTGCTGACCATCAGCCTGAAGAGCTCATTTGCTCTCCTAATTCCAGCCTGATTGTCATAATGGAGATCAGATACTGCACGCTTGGAGCTTGATGAGCTCTGTAAGAGAATACTCTGCTTTTTTTTCTCTTTTCTACAATCCCGGAGGCCAGGACAGGGACTACATGTTGTCAATGACTGTACAAGAATGGCTCCTATAACCAGTGATGAGTCAGTAGCATAGACTGTCATGAACAAATAGGAAATGGGGGTAATTTTATTATAGTCGTGTGACACTATTACTGTTGAGAATTGGAAGATATGGAATAGAATAGATCTTTCTTCTCCAAACCAAAGTTGAGAATGCTTCTGGTGGTCTCTTTTCATATGTGTACTGTAGAGTGTAGAGATAACAAGAAATAAAGACTCCATAACACTGGAAAAGGATTTTTGTAAAGAACCAATGGCCCACGTCGCTTTTTCGTTATGTATTTTTGTAAACAATGCTGATCTGGGGTCCAGTTTATTTAGTCTTGAATACATTATTATTATTATTATTATTATTATTATTATTATTATTATTATTATTATTATTATTAACGTTTTTTTATTATTATTATTATTATTATTATTAACGTTTTTATTATTATTATTATTATTATTATTATTATTATTATTATTATTATTATTATTATATTATTATTATTATTATTATTACCATTACATTTACGTATATAGCACCTTTCTAAAAACCCAAGGATGCTTTACAATCAACACACTCCATTTACACACACTCAAACACACACACCTGCGAGAAGCGGCAGCCAGTTGCGCACAGCGTACTCTCAACTGGAAGCGACCATCCACCTGGAGGACTGCATCGAGCACTAGGGGGATCACCCAGGACAGAGTGCCAACCATATCAGAGCATACATACATTCATACACACACCAGGGTAATTTTAGAGTAGCCAATTCACCTGATCTCCATGTTTTTGGACTGTGGGAGGAAACCGGAGTCCCCTGAGGAAACCCACACAGACACAGGGAGAACTCCACCCAGATGGGGACTTGAACCCAAGACCATGAGGCGAACGTGCCAACCCACCAACTAAGCCACCATGCCGCCCACATCTAAGTCACATCTATATTGCCTGGTGAGAGGTGATCTCAGGTCACTGTTCTCATTTTAGGATACCTGATAAATATGGAGGGCAGCATGGTGGCTTGGTGGTTAGCATACTCACCTCCCAGCGCTGAGGTCTTGGGTTCAGGTCCGCATCTGGGTTTCCATGTTCTCCTCGTGTCTGCGTGGGTTTCCTCCAGCAGTCCAAAAACATGGAGGTCAGGTGAATTGGGTACTCTAAATTGTCCAAGTGTGTGCACCAGTGATGGATTGGCACCCTGTCCTGTCCTGGGCTTGGCTAGGATTTTCTGTAATGCTCTGCCCTGTGCCCAGGTGAAAGGGTAGAGGACTCACCGTGACTTCCCAGCTTGTTTCTGTGATGTCATACCCGCAAATCACCCAACAAGAATACAATATTTTTTTACAATACAGGCTCTTTAAAGCACAGATATCATATAATGTAAATTGTCCCCAAAAATCACATTATGATTGCTTTTAAGAATTGTAGTAGAATGTACTATATCCCCAGTGGTGGCCCAGATATTTTGCTCTTTTGAGTGAGAGAGGGAGTGCTAGTGAGAAAGAGAGAGAAAGAGAGAGAGAGAGAGAAAGAGGGGAGAGAAGGGTTCAGAGCTAGTTCAGCTGCAGCACTTGACAAATTATTTGTGGAATTGTTGCATTCACAGTCACTTAAATAGGAATCTGTCAGAGGCTGCCTGCTCCAGAGCGTGGAACAGAGCAGCTTGCACATTGTCCCGGCGCTCTCTCTCTCCAGCGCCTATGATGGATTGAGCCTAATGCAAATTTACAACCATTTTATATGTCGATGCCTCCTCTGCCCGGGCAGGAACATAGCTCAACATCACGCTTCAAGATGTCCGCCTCGGAACACCCTGCATCATCGGCCCCCTCTCAATCTCGCCTTTCACAAATCTCAGCAGAATAAAGATGAATGCCCTGGCTTTGGCCGCTTCAACACCTCGTGGCATGGAGAAATGCTTTTAATATGATGCCCTCTGCCTGAGTCAACACGCTGGACGGCACGTCTTCACCAGTGGCCATTTTGTTGTTTTTCTCTGCCTCGGTGCTTTTAGGTGTTAGTACACATGATGAAAGTCAATTAGGCATGAACGGTGCTCAAAAATATTTGCGAATGTTTTGTTTTCCATATTTTGAAACCATTGCCTGGCTCAAGTGCAAATGGAATCAAAATTGGGTTTTGGAGGGAAAAGGCCATTATCTTTTACATCCATCGCTAAAACACATACAGTGGAGACCTCTATTTTCATGTGGTCGAGCCACCGCCATTATAAAAGATTATCACCTAATTCAGATAGTGTCACAGCGTGTAAGTGGGCTTCGAGCATTGTTTGGTGATGGGAGTGAATTGTACCCTAGTACTGCAAAGGAAATGTCTTAATAATACTCACCCCCTTTTGCAAAACAGAGAGAGAGAGAGAGAGAGAGAGAGAGAGAGAGAGAGAGAGAAGAAAAGAGAGTGCGTTTTCCACCCTATCAGCTAAGAAAAGGCAATGCTGTGCCCTTGTAATTGAGCAAGTATCCCATCTATCAACTTTGCCACCCAGGATAATAAATACAGAGTACATGGGAGCTCCTCTGAGATTTAAAAAAAGGAACAGAGCGTGTGTGTTAGGGGGAGTGGTTTTGCCAAGCTTTCCACATCTACATTGTCTAAAAACAAAACAGGCAGCTGGACATCTTACGCCTGCTTATATATATATATTATGTACCAGCACGCCTAAGATGTAGATGTGTTATATATAATATGTGCTGTCCTGTGTCATCACTGTAACAGTGGTATAATAACAAAATCTTGTATAAGGAATAGCATTCTTTTTCTTTTCTTTTTTATTTATTTGTTTTTGCCCATTTCTATCCATTTCCCAATGTAGTAGTAGCCAATTAGCCCATCCCATCCACTAGGCATCTCCCCATCACTTTGCACTGTCCCTGACTCTAGGAGGGTGAAGACATGCGCAAACCTCCTCCGTTGTGTGTGAAGCCGACCACCGCCTCTTTTTGAACTACCACTGATACACCATCACTGGGGAGTCAACACGCTCGGAGGAAAGCGCAGGATTCCCAGCTCTGAATGGACCAATCAGTAAACGCCTGAGCCAGCGGACATTGCAACGTGAAAGTGATAGGGAGAGAGAGCGCCATCTACCCACCCAGAGAGAGCACTGCCAATTTTTGTTGATGACCGGGATTCGAACTCACGATCCTCTGGTCATAGTGTCAGCATCTTAGCCTGCTGAGCTACTCGGGGACAGGAATCTCACGCCTCGATTACTGCAATGCTGTGCTAACAGGCCTCCCAGCCTGCACTATTAAACCACTACAGATGGTCCAGAATGCAGCAGCATGTCTGGTTTTTAACCATCCAAAACGGGCACATGTCACCCCACTGCTCATTGAGCTACACTGGCTTCAGATTGCTGCCCGGATCAAACACAAAGCCTGCACGATCGCCTATAAGGTGATGACAGAGCAGGCTCCCTCTTATCTGCACTCGCTCCTAAAAGTTTATGTCCCTGCCCGGTCGCTGCGCTCCTCCACTGAATGTCGCCTTGCTTTGCCTAACATTCACACAAAGCAATCCAGACTGTTCTCCTCAGTAGTTCCCAGATGGTGGAACAAGCTGCTTACCACCACTAGAGCAGAGATGTCCCTCACTGGGTTCAAGAAACTCCTAAAATCCGAGCTCTTCAAAGAGCACCTGCTCTAGTGATCCCAAATACTCCCCATGAGTACTGATATGCACTCAGCATTTGATATCCAAATGTTAATTCTAGTATACTAGTACTAGTTACTACTAGTACAACTCTAGTATTATTTTTTTCGCATCTGTACTTTCCCACTATTGTAAGTCGCTTTGGATAAAAGCGTCCGCTAAATGCAATGTAATGTAATGTAATGTAATGTAATGTAATGTAATGTAATGAATAATTCATTCATTCATTAATTTATTAAATAATACCTTTTCACAGTTAGTTTATATACATTAACATGCATTGCTGTTTGTCCCAGTGTCAAAGAATACTCAAAAATCATATTTACATGAGTCAAGACATGTTTCCAAAGTTTTCTTCATGAGATTAAGACTGGAGCTGCACCAAGGCTGCTACCAAGCGCACAAACTCAGAAGTCCCCTAGTCTAATTATTAATAGCTTAATTAAGGTTCCACAGGCGTGCTGATGTGGATCAAGACACATTTTTACTTACAGAGCTTTTACAAAATAACAAATACTCATGTAGCATCATCCATCCATCCGTTATCTTATCTGCTTAATCCTCGCCAGGGTCCGCTGGTGAGAATCCTCTACCCCTTCACCAGGCACAGAGCAGGGCATTACACTACTTTAGCTAAACCCAGGGCAGGCCACCAATCCAATGCTGGGCACACACACAAACACCAGGACAGTATAGAGTAACCAATTCACCTGACCTCCATGATTTTGAACTGTGGGAGGAAACCGGGGGAACACACAGAGAACATAGAATCTCCACCCAGATGGTGACTTGAACCCAAATCCTCAGTGCTCAAAGACATCTCTCATGTAGCACCATCTTAGACATATTAGACAAGAATTGCTGGTGTAAAATCAATTTTAGTGATGATGAGTATGATGAATATGGAGGATCTGGTCCAAGGCCTCCTATGCTTCTAGTGCTGAAGACATACTGTATCTTACACCACAGCGATTAGTCTGTGAGACCTTAATTAAGACTTGGATGTAGTGTGAGAGATGTATTTGTGATGTATTTTGATGGAAACAGCTCCAGGTCTAAACTGAGTGAATCAGTCCAAATCCAATCGTTTTTAGCTACTTTCTTTTTCTTCTGACATATTTTTAATCTGCTAACTTCTCCCATATTTTTGTAAATCAATTCCAAAATATTTGGTCTGATTAGGATTAGTAGAGAATTTTTGATCTGATGTATGGTTTCTGCAAAATTGTTTTTCCTGAATTTTTGCACGTTGGCCAAATGTTTGCACCCTTACTTGTGGGTCATTTTGACAAATAATATTGAAGCCATCTGATAGGATATAAAAGTAATTGCCTATCAGCACTTTAGTAAGCACCTCAAAGGGTATAGCAACTGCCTAGGTACACCTTAGCAACCACATGGGAGTCAACAGCAACTGCTGTGGTATTCCTTTGGTACCACTTCAGAGACCATAGCAAATACCTAGGTACATTGTAGCAGCCACCTGAGAGACCAAAGTAATCACCTAGGTACACCTTAGCAATCAATTGGAAGACCAGAACAAACACTTAGCTACCATTAGAACCAACTGGGAGACCTAGAAACCTGTTAGTAACACCTAAGTAACTATCTGTGAGGCAATCCAAACCAGTTAGCAGCTACCTAGGAGGCTAGAGCAACCAGTTAGCACCAGCATCACAATTATCATGGAAAGCATAGCAGCCACATAGCAGTACACTCCCAACCAGCTGGAGGTTGTTTATATTGCCTCATTCTCATATATCCTCATTCTTTCATGAGGAAATGTACTTTAGCCCTCTTGGGTCTTTGTTCAACACAAACTCAGCAAGAACAGTGTCAAAACAGTAAGAGTGTCAAAAATGTATATTTTGATTAAATCTGCTCTAAACTTTCCTAGTCAAGACTTTTGAGCTCAGAACTGAATAAACAGAGGTGTTGGCTACATACTGGTCAATACAGTTGTTAGAAATTGTATGTGGTTTTATTTCTAAAGCTTAACAAATGTGAGGCGACACTCTGCTTTCCTCAGCCACTAACCCTACATTGAATATTCATGAGATAGGTGTGAACAATCAGGTGAGAAGTCTTTTGTTTGGTGGGGGGTCTTGAAGCATAATCATTGCTTGCTTTTTTCTTCATAAAAAAGATCACATCAGTTCTGAAAATTGAACACATTATAGCTGTATTTTTACATAGAAAACAAAATAAACAGACTGCATTGTATGAGTATATAAAAATCAGACTGAGTAATCAGAGATCAGGTGGTTATGTTCAAACAATAGTGGCAAACAAAATAGCTTATCTTGTTTGTATTGGTGCACAAACACATACAATGAGCAGCAAGTACTGCAAAAATATGAAGGTTAATGAAAACATACAGCGGACTATTATTCCTTTGTTTAACATCTTACATTTTTATGTCTTTAGCACATATTGTGATGCTATCTATGTAGACAACTGCAATAAATCAACATTTCTGGTAATTGCTGATCAGTCCTGCACATCAGTTTAGAGGAATTCATTCATTTCTGTTGGATTAAAAGTTGTCTTGGCCATCTAAAACATGAACTTTATTCTTCTTTAACCATTCTTTCTTTCTTTTTTTCATTCAGTCTTGCTGCATGACTATAATTTGATGGTTTAATTTGTAATTCATCCATCCTGGTCCAGATGCAGCAAAGCATGCCATGATACTACCACCACCGTGTTTCACAGTTGGGATGAGGTTTTGATTTTAATCTCATCCATCCACAAAACATTGCTCCACTAGCCTTTTGGACTGTCTGATGAATCTTTAGTAAACTGCAGAGAGTTTGTTTTGGACAGTAGTGGCTTTTTTTTGCCACACACACCATGGCTTGTTCTTGGTGTGATGTTTTTTGGTCATCCACTCCTGGGGCAGTGACGTGCGGTGAGGTTCATGGTTGATGAGGCACTGACTCCTTATATTTTTACAAATATATAAACCCAAAAAGGGAGCTTATTCAATTGGCTAATGGTTATTTCGTATCTCATCAGCGTTCTTCTCACACACACACTCTCTCTCACACACACGTAAGGTACGTATTAAAGGTACGTAAAGATAAAAAACGTTACAATTACAGCAGTGAGAGAAAGCGGCATTTGCTCTGCACCCTTCGTGCACTTGACTCTCACTCGCCTCTGCGTAAAAGCACAGCAGCAACAAGCACCCGTTGGCTCACGTACGCCCCCCCTTCAGTGCGGCGGAGTACTGCCCTGCCTCACGCTGTGCCTTTTCACTGCGGTTTTATGTCCCATCAGCAAAACTAAATATGTCTCTAACAAACATTAAACGTAAATGGTTAAAGACATTAGCCAGGCTGTGGAAAATCAGGGAATATAAACGTATATGCAAACATTATATTGGCGACATGCAGCGATACGGCAGCAGGCACGCGCCAACTGCATGTTTCAACCCAGTTTGTGATGGATTGCGCATTCAGAGGTGAGGCTCGGCTCGTTGCTGCCGCACCTCGCATTTCACCTTGTATTTGAACAGGAAATATGCAATTTCAGCGATTTTGACTATAAAAATGTTCAAAATTTGTCATACATAAAGATCAGTGGACAAATATTAATATTCATTTTATGTTATCATGCCTCCCCTGACCGCACGTCCCTGTCCTGGGGAGGGAAATAATGGTCATGAATTTCCTTCATTGTGTCTGACGAGATTGGTGGAAGCTCTTTTGAGATGGTTTGGTCACCTTAACCACCTGACGAGCATCAACAGCTCTTCTCCTGAGGTTCTCAGTAAACTCCTTTGTTTGTCCCATGATACACATCCTCAAACATGTGTTGTGAAGATCAAACGTTGATCTATAAACTGATTCCATGACGTGTACTATGCTTTAATATAAATTTCAATGAGACTTTAAACTGAATCATGTGCAGTAAGTATCTGGAAAAATTCGGGTGTTCTAAAACTTTTGGCCAGTATTGTGTGTAATAATTAATACTTTTTATAATGAGTTTGTTCATTTATTAATTAACTAATTAATACTAATGCTAAATTATTTATGTACAGAGATGGTATAAACCATCAAAAGCTTTGTTTATATAACATGTAAGTAAGTAAATGAATGCATTTCAGGGGCTTAAATGAATTAAGGTTTTGAGATGTTTGTATAAACACTTATTTGTTTATTGTAGCCATATTGTATCCCCTATTGCTGCATTTGTTGATACTTTCTTTGTCAAGCTTGTCCAAAAAGGAATCAGGGATGTACATTCATTACAACATCATTATACCCGCCGACTGAAATACACATGCATTTTTGGCTTGTAGCCAGGCTGTGTTTTAATTGTGATCGGAGTGTTATGGCTGTATATTATATCGCATGTAGTCACAGTCAGTGTGTGTGTGTGTGTGTGTTGTGTTGTGTTTGCACGAGTGTGTGAATGTGTAATTCTGTCAATCAGCTGATGTCCTTGCACTGGCTTTTCCTTGTCAGCTCCCTCATTAGCACCATTAGGCTAATTACCACGGGTTACGCTCTCCATGACAACAAGCGTGCGAGTGGTGTAAACACACAACATGTCGAGTGGAGGCATGGCATTTGTCATGACAGGGCTGAGTTATGCAGCGAGTGTGTCCGTGCCCAGAAACACACCACTGCTCCCCAGTGCAAGAACCCACTGCACTTCATGCAGTAGTGCTGCTATTATACTCAATAATAACTTATACAGTGCAGGTTGCTAGACATCAGAAGGTATTTAAAATATTTTATTCAATATTTCAATACTTTTCAAAGTTTTACGAGGGGGGGTATTTACATTCAGTCAATAATCCATTATCTGATTATCCAACTGGTCCTGTTAACAGAATACTCTAATTACTTAGATTGGATGAGACTTTGAAATCTGAAAGTGATCTGATAAACAGAGAGTTAAACTCAGTGTTCAGGATTTTCAGTGCAGGTATACTCATATTCTGATTTCTTGACTTTTTCTCAGTCTCTGCATTTGTGTAAACCTGGAAGGAGGCAGCGGACAAGAAAGAGCAAGAAAGCAACAGCCACGGTATGGCATTAAAACACTTTTTAAAATTTATTTATTTTTAGATTTTTGCCAATTTTATCCTCTTACCAATGTAGTGGTATTCAACTAAGATGGTAGAAAACTTTTAGAAGCTTAACACAATACAGTTAAAAATAAATAGATTCACAAATAAAATCTCAAATAAATCTGGTCTCCATCATTGCTGGTAGTTTAGCACTATGGCACTATTTAGCACTATTCCAAAATATACAATAAACAAAGATGTATATTTGACCACAAAGGGGGTCAATTTTTTTCTTTTTTTATTCACTGGAAGTAAGTTTACCGGTTAATTTTTATAGTACATCTGTGAGTTTCTTAATTACTTAAGTGCATGTAAACATTGAATGGATTACAGTTATTTGATTATAAAATACATGTACATGCCCAGACTGAGCTCAAATGTTTTTGTGATTCTGAACTTTCACCTAAATAATTTTAAACATAATTTAACATATTTTATAACACAATTAGTTTAACATAAAATGTCAGGTTCCCTTACGTTATATATAAAAATACGATAAATGGACCAAAAAAAATGGTCCCAAGTTACCTTTTGTGTTTATTTTGTTTTTGTTTTTGTTTTTTCATTTTGGGGATATATTGTGTGATTTCAATCATTTCACGTTACCATATATATATGGTTACCTTATATA
>BRDA01045421.1:0-10036 GCA_036984385.1 Crenuchus spilurus
ATAAAATATTGACATTTGCCATCTCCACATCATTGCTTTCAGTTTTTATTCACAATTTGTTTAGTGTCCCAACTTTTTTGGAATCCGGTTTGTATGTTCCCAGTGATGATATCACTAGTTATGCTCATTCAAGTTGGCTCTTTAAGGCATAGTAGAGTATGAGTAGTCAGAACACTTTCCACCGTATATGTTTTAAACATACCAAGTAATCAAATGCACCTCGTAGTGCAGCACCATATCTGTGGACCAAAATAATTTTTTGTATTCCTAATTTTTAGCAATGTCTTCAACTTTGCTCATTATCAGAGATGTCCTTTTTAATTTAAAGGACGGGCTGGGCCACGTACTAGAAATTAGGTATATAGCCTTAACTTTAGTGTATTAAAAATTTGAAAAATCAATTAAAAGTGGTCAAATATGTTATATTGTTAAATATAATTAAAGACAAAACTGCCTTCATCACAGCTTTCCATAAATGGATCTTTATTGATTTATTCAGAAAAAGCTTTGGTAGCTCATTCTCAGAACAGCAGCCTCAGATTTCTTTTTAGACAGAAGATTTACAGCACAGAGAAAAAACAATGAAGGGGAAAATGGGACGGGTACATTTCAAGCTTGTTATTTAAGTTATTAGGCTTGGCAACACACCTATTAACGTTTGTTTGAAACAGTAATCAACATTAACAAACTGAACTGGACTTAATAACAGGAGTGCATATAATTTTAGTAAATTTTTCTGGTATCAGCTGCGCTGGGTATGTAAATCGGGCCATCCAGCTGCGGTGCTGATCCGACGCCACTCGTGCCAAAAATCAGGACAAATGTCACTTGATCAAGGAGCAAATTTGCATCAGCTGAGATATATTAGAAATATTCACTCTCACACCGTATCTGAAATTTCCTGCACTAACTCTCTACCTTTTGCTTCTTTGGTTCTGCCATGTTTAGTAACTTGGGGCAAATTTCTTTTGATCAGGGTTGCCAGGTCTAGCATAAATATCCAGCCCAAAGTCAGTTTAAAACCCGCCCTTCAGAAGCTTAAACTAGCCCAAAATATGTCTGTCACATGTTTGAAGCAAATGGCAAAACAATTATGAGTGTATGACTTACTATTTTGTTTATAAGGGATTTATTATCAGTCATTAATAATATGGTAACATTAGTGTTTATTAGTTCTTTTATAACAGTTTTATATCCTAGTTGAGAACATTTAATAGTAACATAATTAGCAAAAAAAGGAACTGACTTTTTAATTTCACATTTGCAGTATTTGCAATATGCATTTTTCTCCTCATTAGAAACATTTTTAATCCATTATATCAAACCTTTTTCTTTTTCCCAGACCTCACAATACCTGTATTTCCCCCACTTACCTGGCATATTAGCTAGCGACTGTTTTCTCTTCACCTTTTGTCTGTCTGTCTGTCTCTGTCTCTCTCTTTCTCTCTCTCCATTTCTCTCCTGCTCTCCTCTTTACGCTGTACTTTCCTTATGGAGCAACTGCCTTGTAGTGATGGGAATTCCGGCTCTTTCTAGGGAGCCGATTCTTTTGGCTCTTCTCATTAAGAAGAGCCGGCTCTTTCGGCTCCCAAGTGGCTCCTTAGATTTGATTGTTTAAATCAATTTATTATTTTATTTATTTATTTATTATTATTATTATTATTATTGTAAATAGATTTTTTATTATATTATTAAATTGTGTGTAAAATGAATTACGAGTGTAAAAACATGCATTGTATCAAATATGTATCATTTATATGGCTTTATTTATACAAAAATAAATTATGAAATACAAAAACAAAGGCCCATCTCAAGTAAACGAACAGGTCCAATCTCTAAATGTGTATATTATTTGTAAATTTGCAACTACACGATATGAAATTGTAACGTTGCAATATATACATTCTGCCTTTGAACTGTCCATCACGTTAAAATGCATCCAAACTATGCTTCGTTTCCTGTCACTCAGTTTCCTCACCTGTCCAGCGTGTAGTCTGTCTAAAGTTCTCTAGCGGGAGACTCTGCCTCCTGTTCTGTGCTAACTGTGCGTCACTACGTGTGTCTGTAACCACACCCCTCCCCTGTAACCACACCCCTCCCCGCTCCGCTCTGCTCAGTGTAGACACACAGACGCTGCCACAAATCTTGACCAATCACGTGCGGCCAAAAAAAAAAAAGAAAAAAAGAAAGAATCGGCTCACTCTCAGGAGCCGGCTCCCGTCGTTCACTTCAAAGAGCCGGCTCTTAGAGCCGGATCATTCGCGACCGACCCATCACTACTGCCTTGATCAACAGTAGCTGTTGTTAACAGTATATAAACGTGCGGGCCATAATCTATTCTATGTATAAAATTTCTTGCGGGCCAATTAAAAGTGGACCGCGGGCCGCAGTTTGGACGCCCCTGGTGTAGATCTACTGAACCCAGCAGTTATTTTATAGCCATGTTTAGCTTATCCTTTTTTGAAGTACTGCTGAGTAATAGATCTGGCTACAGACTCATAGGATTACATCCGATCCACACTACTTGGTTGAGATACAATGCTTATATTAAAACATGGAAATGGTCTTATTATATTTTTATTACTGCTGTAATGATTGGCAGACTTGGCTAATGGTATGTGAATAATGAGTGTTGACAAAACCTATAGTTTGAGTGGCATACACTAAGTTTAGTACTAACACTTAGGTTATTTACTGTATATTTTTTTTTGACTAATTGCTCATCTGTTGCACAACTTTGTCCATCAGTAACGAGGTACCACCTTATTATTAGAAAGCAGTGACAGTATGGTAATGACCTATTTTGTATCATGCTGGTTGTGCTGGCCGCACACTGGTTGCACTGTAGAGCATATGTAATAAAATCATGTATGCTAATTCTGTTGAGAGAACTTCTTAACCTCAGTATTTTAGATATTGTTTTGACTGCTGGGGCTGATCGCTCAATCCAGGTCTTTGATATGAATTGTGGCTGTTTGGCAACAACAATCTGTGATGCTCACTACAGAGCTGTGCACCATCTGACACAGAATAAGGTAAGGATAAGATGTAACATTTAGACTGAGCGCTCCAAGAAAACTTATTTTTATATTTAATTAAACCATTGCCACAATCTTTTTTTTAAGATGAGGTCAAGTTGATTTTGAAGTTACGTAAACTGGGGCCCAACTCTTGATGACTTCACTTGTTGCAGTTAAACTGCTAATTGTATAACCTTTTCAGTTTTTTTTACCATATTCCATGCAACAATTCGACATTTGTTTATATCTAACATGGAGAATTATGTTTGTTATTGAAAACACAGAATCTTCTTTGTCTTCAAAAAGAGGTTCAAGTGAATTAACAAATGATAGAAATTTTTAGAAAGTGTTCCAACTTTTCTGGAAAAGGGCTTTGTAGTTTCTTTTTTATAATTTATTTTAACAGAGAAAATATATCAGAATATTATGACCACCTTAATCATGTGTGTGCTTTGCAGGCATTCACTCAAGTGGTGATCTGCGACACTTTCCTCATTACATCTATGTTCATTATAGAAGTCTTGGCATAAATTGGAATGGTCAGAAACACGTTTAATGTCAGATTTTCATGAACTATATCCCATGATAATCAACATTAAAACAGAAAACTGTGGGAGGATGTGCTTTACACTCAAACATCTAATTTACCATAGTAGGTGTTAGGGTCATGAATTGAAAATAACATCTCATGATCAGATCTGCACAGATTTTGTTTAATAGTTTATATAATTGTCTGGTTGATTGTGGAAATAGTGATTGGTATTTTAGGACAGTAAACATCTTGCTCACATCGTACGATAGCTTTGTTCAGTAGCTTTGTAAAATGGAAAGAATGTACCCACTGACCTCTTCTGTCTGGTGTTTTGGTCTGTTTTGCTGTCCTGTATGTTAAACCACACAGCACCTTCTTTGTCACGTTAGAGAGGTTAGACTAGGATTAGTTGGGTAAACTAGCTACAGTGCCATGGATTAAGTGATCTAAATCCACAGTGTCTTCTGCTGCCATACGTTCTCCAACAATGCCTGAACAGCCTTGCTGTTTTGTTGGACACAGAGTTTCTCTCACCCTCAGTCACGACACCCATTGTGAGTGCTGCTTAGAGGGTCAGTTTTCTCAATGACCCAGCTACAGGGTAACGTCAGTGTAGGCTCCTCCAGCTGGAAGGACTTGGCTTGGTGAGGCCTAAGGGATCAAGTCTAGTGGACCATTCACATACCTGGACACAAACATTACACACTTGCATACCTTCTGCTTGCATTTTGATTATGCCAAACTGTATATGTGCAAGGCGGAATAAGGCAAAAAAAATGTATATGGTTACACAAATGTTCTCTGTATGTACCATTCACCTTCTTGCTCTAAAGAGTGGATTTTAACTGGATGGTTCAGAGATTTTCATTTATAGTCTACCATCAAACTTCAAACTTAGACCACTCTCAAACTTCTTCACTGTCAACCACAATTCAGAATGCTTTACACTCTTAATAAGCCCATTAACCACCATGTTTTCATGTTTAATATTGTTTATGTCTGTAGTCCACCAGATCTTTTTTTTGTGTGTGTGTGCAAATTTTCTAATAGAATGACATACAAAATTCAGATTCAACTTCAGGACTACTATTAAATTTCAAGTGTCTATCAGTCTGTTTACACTGTTCTAACTGCACATATTCTTAGCATTAGCTTGTTATCAGGCTTCTCTTGAGCAGACAATGCTATAAAGTGTGAAATTGTGTCTATGGAGTTGGGAAACTGTGATGTATTAGACTTAAGAGGGACAAGGATTTAAGGCCTTTGAAATAAGTTGAAGAGGCAGTTTTAAGAATGTTGCTTGGTGCCTTTTTGTAGTCTGATACAGCCAACCTGTGCTCAGAAGTACCATTGTTGGTTATCTAAGGTAACATTACTGTCAACAGAAATGATGAATTCCTTTCAAAGTGTGCTTAATTTAACTCAAGCTGTAAGAGAATAAACCAGAAGTTGTTGATTAGTGTATAGGAATGGATCTCTTGAAAAAACCTTATCAAAATTTAGTAAGTTTTAGAAAAGTAGTTTTCAATGTTTTTATGTGTCATTTGCTTTCTTGCAGGGATCTATGTACAGCACACAGGACCTGGACTCTTATAATCTTTTCATTAGCAGTGCTGTAACTGATGGTATTCGGCTGTGGGATCTTCGTACTGCAAGGTAGGCTTCATGTCCTCTTAATTAATTGTTTAGTCTAGAAGAGTTAATGTTGAAAAGGTTCCAAGATAATTGAGATATGTGCTGCTGAGGGGCTGTGTTACATCATACTAGGTATAATAAGGCATTCCTGAGCTGAGGAACATTTCACAGGTCTTATAAAAAATCTTTATCATTTCAGTTATTTGAAATCCAACTTACTGGATCTGTATAACCTAAAGAGTTAATAGACTTTCTTCAATAAAGCTAATTTCAGGGCCCCTAGTGGCTCAGAGGACTAAGGTGCTGCCACTATGATCAGAGGATTGCAAGTTCTAATCCCGATCATGCTGTTTTTAGAGTGCCATCGACAGCCGGTTCCTCAAGAGAGCAGAACTGGCCGTGCTCTCTTGAAGTGGGCAAGATGGCGCACTCTCCCTGGCACTATAAAAAACAATGACAACTGACTTAGGCGTCTGTGGGGCGATCCATCAGAACTGGGGAATATGCGCTTTCCTTTGAGCACGCTAGCTGCAAAGTATAGCCAGCAGTTTGGAAAAAAAGGGATTGATGCCACTGGTATCGGCTCGTCTGCCCTCTCCCAAGAGAGTCAGGGACATTGCAAGTGAAACTGATAGGGAGAGTTGATTAAAGGGGTGGGTTAATTGGCCACTAAATTACATTTAGACACCTAGCATCTGTTTGAGGAAGTGAATTATAAGCTGTCCAATGTCATTTCCTTATTCCAGGGGTAGTTAATTTGATTCAAAAACTTTTCAGTCAAGCTCATGAACTCCTAACCAAGAGAATAAATAACTTGATTGCATCTTTTTTCTCATGACCATTATTTAAAATGTTTTATTTCCAACCAAAATGTAAACTGAGTCTTAATATTATATTTACAAAGGGCAAATACAACATATGTGCAATCCTATTAAACAAAAATGAATTGCCTAAAATGTGCATGTTTTTTTAGCTCTATAACTATGAAATGCTCACTTGTAACTCATTGAAACAAGTGGAGCTTTTGTAAGAAGTGTGAATTCTACACTATCATTGACATGATAAAGATATTGTTTTAGTTAGTCTTGTTTTGCAGAAAGACCAACCATCCTTTTTACATTTTGACGTTTTTGTCATTACATGACATCTAAACAGACTAATGAAAGTTCTGACTGAGTAGAAATGAATATAAATAGAATTTGTTAACTCTTTAAGTAAATACAAAATTGTGTAAATACATGGAATAGTATTTCAAATGTATGTCTTGATATCTCTTGGGTTATGCGAGGAAAATTCAAGTGAAGCAAATGTGCCTTAAATTCAATTTGTTCATGTTAAGTCATTGCAGCATATCAGTTGTTCCACTATAAATATATCTACTGTGATGTGTGCATTTTAAAGGAATATTGTAACTGAAATTTATACCATCCAACATAATTTTTCATTAAAGGAGTATAGGAGTATGGGAAGGTTTTTCAATGGAACCACCTTACTGCCTCTCCTCACTTTGATAAATACTGTGAATAGCTTTTTTCATTCTTTATGCTATTATGTCTGGAACTCTTTCCATTCTTGACTCCAAATTCCAGACAGTGTCAAATCCTACTTCCTTGTCTTGATAAATATTTGCACCAATTTTCCAGGTCAAGTTGTGGTCAGTTTCTGCTCCTGTGGCTTGTCACTGAGCAGCCTGGCTTAAAGAGAAACACATGGGACATCTTGCAGGAGCTTGAGTAGAGGCTTTATCACTGCTGACCTTCATTTCACAATGCACAACTAATGTAGTATGAGTAAGAGCAGTGGCAAAAAGAAACCACTTAAAGATAAATATGAAAATCTGAAGGAACAGATCTAAAACTATTACAGGGGAAGGATTCAAGCATGTAGAGGCAAACAGTTGTAGCATGGAAGTCTTTATAAAAAATCTCAAATGAAAACTTTTCAGTGAACCTTTCAGTGATAATGGTACACTAGTCATAAGACTGAAGGAGCAGCAGTATTATGGACATAGGAATGTGCAATAGAGAAGGTGCTTATATTGAATAAACTTCTAACAGATTCCAAAGCAAATTAGATAGGCTTCACAGAAGGCCACGGCCCTTCTGGTAGGAGTGGTGTCATAGTGTGGTTGCCTGAATAACATCTTATTGTGAAATGTGCATATAAATCAAAATATTTTGAATTAGAAACCAGAATGATTTTAAGAACAAGGGGACATACGGAAAACTCTCCTTTTCTATGTTTTTTCCCCCACATATATTTGGGGTATCTGCAGTGCCTACCAACCCACAAACTTATACATACAAACCGGATTCCAAAAAAGTTGGGACACTAAACAAATTGTGAATAAAAACTTAATGTTACATAACTTAATGTAAAATGTAATCCACTTTTTATACAATTCCAAATCAGAAAAAGTTGGGACAGTATGGCAAATGCAAAAGTCCAGTATTTCTTACATTTGCTTTGACCTTTATTTAATTGCAGACAGTATTAACTCATGATATGAACAGGGGCAATTTAGGGCTGGTAATGAAGTAAAAACTAAATACAGTGGTTTTAAAAAGGTGATGTCAACAGGTGACTGTAATCTTGATTTGGTACAAAGTAGTATTAACAAAAAGCTGAGTTTTTGAGAAGCAGATGATCTCCAGTTTAACAAATGCATGAGATGTTTACAGTGTTTTTCAAAAAAATTGGAAGATTTCTCCCTCTACAGTGCATAATACCATTAAATATGCAAGCCTAAGCTGAACATCTGTGATCTCCGATCTCTCAGACAACACTGCATCAAGAACCTTCATACATCAATGGCTGATACGTATAACCACATGTACTAGGGATTACTTTGGCAAACCTTTCAAGTCAAGTCAAATATATTTATATAGCATTTTTTACAACTGATGTTGTTCCAGTAGAGTTCCAGTAGTAAGATATAAAACAAAAACTCCCCCGGTGAGCAAGCCAATGGCTACAGTACCAAGGAAAATCTCCCTCAGAGCTGGAGGAAGAAACCTCAAAAGGGGGATCCGTTCTCCTCTGGTCAACTACTTAGTTATTGATTGAAATTCATCTTACAATCCTATAAGGTTGTTGTATTGTTTAGGTGTACTGATGTAGTGATAGTAGTGATGGTAACAATGATGCAAGTAATGATGGTGATTAATAGTAGTAGTAATACCAATAATAATGGTAACATCAATTAGAGTCTGTATAAACTTCTTAATGGAGCAAGCTGTAGTAGTTGCTTGATGAGCGGCTGGCCTAAGGCAAGCTAAAACGTCATCATGCAAGGATCTCAGCAGTCAATATTCCATCAATTGTCAGGCCAGACCGGTGGGTACATAGAGTACAAAAGAATATGAGCATTATCAAAGTGTGGCTAGTGACTTGGGGAGAACTTTCTACAACAGGCTACATAAAATGAGAAAGCCTGAAAGTAACAGAAATGGGACCACCCTAAAACATTGACTTCCCTCTGCTCCAAAGTCAACAAACCTGAGTGATTATGTGCAAGCAGTGGGATGACAGAACCAGCATCTCAGTTTGCCCTAATTCCCTATGTCCAATGAACTCCTGGATCTGCAAGTTTTGTCTAGTGGGAAGTATTGATTACAAAAAGCTAAACTAACCAATGAAGTGAGTTTTCAGCCTAGACATAAAGATTGAAAAAACTTTACTGTGCAATAAAGAAGTCTTATGTCCTGAAGCAACATCAACTTCTCTGGGTTCGGAGGCAACTGGGATGGACCATCACACAGTGGAAATTTTGTGTTGTAATCAGATGAATCCATATTCTAAATCTTATTTGGAAGAAATTGACTCTGTGCTGAAGACCATCCATATTGTTATCATCAACAATTAAGGGTCTGTCATGAGTTGTGTCAGTGCCATTGACAAAGGTAAATTAGAGTTTTGTGATTGCAGCATTAATGTAGAAATGTACATTGGGTTTTAGAGCAACATATGCTGCCTTCGAGACTAAATCTTTTCCTGGGATGTCCATTAATTTTTCAATAAGACAAGCAAAATCACATACTGCACACCTGCAGTCCTAACGTGTTTCATGGCATGGCTGCACATAAAGAGGGTAGAAGTACTAGACTTACCTGCCTTCGGTTCTAACCTGTTTACAGAATGTGCAGACAGTTTTGAAATAAAAAATTCAACATCAGCAACCATGCACCTTAAAATGTGTTTGCAAGTAGAATGAGGCAAATAGCACCTGAAACACTTCATTGCTTAGTATTCCTGGTGCCAAAGCATCTTTTGTCAACATAAAGTTATAAACAAATGGCTTACCAACAACTTTTTTTCTGGAATGTGTTGCAGGCCTTAAATGCCAAAGTGGGTGTAGATTAACAAATGAAATGTAGTTGACCAGACAAAACATGAATTGGGATTGTACTGTCTGCAATGAAATAAACAAAAAATGCAGTGTTACTTTGACTTACGTTTCCCATGCTGTCCCAACTTTTTCTGGTTTGGGGTTATATTTTGTTTGATATACTGCAATTTCTGCTAATATGACTGTACACTTCAATTCAATTGAAAACTCAGCTGCTTGGCCTGCATCAACTGCAGGAACCTGAAATTACAACCACCTTGAACACACAGGGGTGAAAATGTTTTTGTCTGGGGAGTTTAGCTGGATGTATTATTTATTATTTATTATTCTAATGTTAGTGTTTTTCTAAGCAATTAAGCACATACTGTTGAGATAAATAGCTTTTTTCCCCCCTGAATTTGTATAACATCTGCACAGTACTTCATATGTGCGATATACTGTGTATATATATATATATATATATATATATATATATATATAATGTGTATGTATATATATATA
>BRDA01045422.1:0-11510 GCA_036984385.1 Crenuchus spilurus
ATCAGTGAAGAACAGGTGAAAGGAGGATAATAAAGTATACAGAGAAACAGATGAACTACAGTCTGTAAGTGTAGAACTACACAGTGCTCCTGTATCATCAGTGGAGCTAAAATAGATAATGAGACTAAAAACAAGGAGGTGGTTCTGTTCACCTTTTCTATTTCTCTCTATTACTGTAGTCTCTGTGTAACGTATAGAACTCGCTTATTTGGCCTCATTTGGCCAGTGTAAAGGCCACCATGTATGCTAGCAGTAGAGTGCATTAATCTTTATAAACATTAAATGCTGTTGGTTTCATAAATCTCTATAGCTCATATGCTAATGTATAGCCTCTTTCTCTCCGGCCTTGATTCATGTACTCACACTATCAGGAAGAGCATTCTCAGACTGATATGTGTGGACAAAGAGGGACATTAGTGTTGCATCACCACTGCACTAGTGAAGATACTTATGGCCTGTCCTTCAGATACCCCTCACAGAACAAGCAGAAGGGGGTTTATGCAGTTCAAGCTAGAAATGAGGTAGTTTTAAAACGAGAGTGGTTGACAGGTTTGGGGGGTGCAGCGTGTGTCCTCCCCTCGAGTTCTGTCTATCTCTTTCACACACCTTTATGGCCCTTGAGTCATCCCTATTCCAGGTGCATCCAAGCCAAAGACAGTGACAAATGCACACACACACACACACACACACAAACACACAGATAGACCCAGACACACACATACACACATGGTCACATTTACATTTCAAACTGCTACTGTGTCTCCCACACATTCATTATTTACCAGCCCCTGGCCAAAGTGGAGAATGCCTGATCTTCGTTCTCTCTCCCAAGGTACAGTATGTGTCCTCTTCACTTCTCTTCCTCTCTCTCTGTCTCTCTCTCTCTCTGTCTGTCTGTCTGTCTGTCTGGCATCTCTGTTTGCCCTGCAGATTGATTGGTTGGGAGGGAGAAGGTGGGCAAATGACTTCACACTTCAAGTAAGGATGGGTATGTGTGTGTGTGTGTACCAGGTTTATTGTGTGTTGTGGGGACCCAAACCTGTTTACACACTCGTGTTCTGGGGACCTTTGTTATTTGTGGAGATCACACGCTAGTCTCCACAATGTAAATTGCTCCATTTTCATTTGAAGACGTGTTTTGAGGCTACGTCTAGGTAAGCGTTAGAGCTAGAATAAAACACTAAAGTTTGTGTAAGTTTCTCCAGGAAATAAATGGAAGTCTGTTAATGTTCCCACAATTCACAGAAACAAAATTGTGTGTGTGTGCTTATGTGGGTGTGTGATGGTGCTCTATCAGGTGTTCATTACTGGTGGCTGCAACTGACCCAGGCCAACAAATGACAGCACACGTATTTCAAAATCATCAGCCGCTCTCCATGAATTCACTATTTACTAACTTCTGTTTACATACATGCTTATTTCCGGCTAATTAGAAACCATGAATGGATCCATTATCCAGAGATGTTGTAGTTGTCCTGGACATATTGAGCCATGGTGTGCACTTTCAGTTCTGCTAATCATTTTTCCAGACTTGGAGCTTTGAAAAATGTCCATTTAGGGTCAGCATGACTTGCATTGGCACTCCCTCCAGGAGTCTGGAAGGTGGTAGGACATTTAACAGTGAGCACAGGAGGAAGCTGTGAGTTAATAGGCAGCTTATCATGTCAGCTAGTGTCATTAACACATATATGAGCACCTCTGCTTTCACACAGCTTCTTCAAAGTTTCTACACATCATTAGACTCCATGTTGTGCCAATGGAAGACAAGCTCTGTCAAAGCTGACACCAAAATCCTTTCTTTTATGAGAAAATACTGGTTGTTGTTTTGTTTTGTGTAGCAATGGCAACAGCCAATAAGGTTAACAAACTGCTTCTCATGTCTAACAGGCAGAAGCAGAAGACAGATGAAGTTTAGTAGAGCATACTGAAATGTTTCAGCCCTTGTGAAGTCTTAACGTTCTGTATACTCTGTGGCCTAAAGGTTGGAGAAGCAGTTTGGGCCCTAAAGGTCACTGGTTTGAGCCCCAGAATTAGCAGGAAAAATACATTCACTGCTGTAATGCCCTTGAGCAAGGCACCTAACCTCGAACTGATTCCCAAGCTCTGCAGGTGGCTGCTCTGTGTATGTGTATTATTATTATTATTATTATTATTATTATTATTATTATTATTATTATTATATTATTATTATTTTTTTGACTGTAATGTCTCATCAACTCTTTATGTACTAGGCCACCATCCATATAGCAACTGCTGTGCACATAAAACATTTGTGCTTATGGCACCCACATGCCTAGCACCGGTACTGGCTGTGCAGGTTTGAACATGTTTCTGTACGTCAGTTCGTTTATGACTGCAGTGCAATTAAAAATGTCTGCCTCACTTATGATTTGTGCAGTTTAACAGCCAACAGTGGCCATTACAGTGAAATGCTTACTGAAGACCACAGAGGACTGCTATTCAAGAGGGTTGTTGCACAACAATGTCCAAAAACATAGGTGTTAAAGTGTCCTCCCTATAGTCCCAATCTTTGGACTATCACATGTTTGTGTCTCTGAAAGAAGCCATAAGAGGACAGAGTTTCATGTCTGATGAGGAGGTAAAGACAGCGGTGCACAGCTCAGTCAAAAACATGTTTTAAAGAGGGAAAATGAAAGCTTGGTGACAGATGGACAACGTATACTGAAAAGTAGGAGGTTATGCAGAAAAATAATGCATTTGTCTTCCCTGAAAGGCCTTTCCCTTACAATCAATTCTACAGCCAGTGTGCAGATCATTTCTGACTCATCCTCGTACGTAGGTGAAAATATAATTTTTAGAAAGAGACTAAGAAAGTAATATAAGCGAGATAAGATAAAATAAAACTTTATTAGTCCCTTTGGGAGATTCCTTCAGGGAAATTCAGTTTCCAGCAGCTCTCAGAGCAGAACAAACAGTATCAGCACAAAGAGGAACAGATAAAATACACACATTAATATAAACAATTACTAAACAAGGTAAAACTAGTCTCTTTAAATTAAAATAGTTAAAAAATGAAAATTAAGGTAAAATTTCAAAAGTAACAGTAGCAGAAATGTGTAGAAAGTATTTAGAAAAAAAGTCACAAAACTTAAAATTAAACTTATTTAGAGAGGTTCTGTACTAGCAAACATAGTGATGGGTATTTTTTGTTGACTCTTAAGATTAGGGTGAATTCTGTCGTGAAAGCAAGCTTCTTTCAGCTTTGCCTCCCTGCCAAGGTGAAGCCCTTCCTGGACCATAGTGACCTCAAAAAAGCAATCCATGCCTTTCTTAGCTCACGCCTGGATTATTGCAACGCACTGTACATTGGACTAAACCAGTCATCACTCCACCGCCTTCAGCTGGTTCAGAACGCAGCCACCTGGTTCCTCACTAACACCCGCAAACATGATCATATTACACCGGTTCTTAACTCCCTTCACTGGCTCCCAGTACAGTTTAGGATTCAGTTTACAATCCTGACGTTTGTTTTCTGTGCAATTCATGGCCTCGCGCCTCCTTATATAGGTGAAATTCTGAGGTTTCATCAGCCTGGCAGAGCTCTCCGTTCAGCGGGTCAATATCTGCTGGAGGTTCCATGGTCCAGATGCAAGCAGTGGGGAGAGAGATCTTTTGGGAATTGTGGAATACCTTGTCCACTGAATTGCGTACCATCACTGACCTGCCCCTATTTAAAGCCAACCTCAAAACCCACTTATGTAGAATGGCTTTTAACATCTAAATGCTCTGCAAACGGTCTTTTTACAAACTGCACAAACACTACTTCATTGATTTATTTATTTTTGTTATTATTTGTGTGCAGCACTTTGGTCAATCTTTGGTTGTTGTAAGGTGCTATATAAATAAATGTTGATTGATTGATTGATTGATTGATTGATTGATAACACGAGTTAAGTACTAGTCTCTTTTAGAATTTTCAACTCCTCCAGAATGTAGTGAAGCTGCATGTGCGAGGTGTTCTCTGGCTGTTCTGGACTGGAGCGTGGCTGGACTGTTTGTAGATGTGGTAATGAAGTAGTCTGATATGCTCACACCGCTCATACAGGTAACCTCCCTCTCTCTTTCTCACTCTCTCGCTTCCCCCCCAACTGTAAAACCGTGCTCAGTCTGACAGCACCCCTTGGCAGAGGCTCTTGGCTCCAGCAGAGCAACAGAACCTGTTTTCTGTATCTTTCTCTTTTTTTCCATCCTTTTTTTCTGCTGGCAGGTAGGCAGCCACCTGCCGCCATCGCTCCCACCAATCTGAGAGCCAGGGACCCCCGCCAAGGCTCAGACATCCTCCTGGCTGGCTCACCTCTCTGCTGGCCACACTTCGCACTCTCTCCCTGCGTTAAACAAACCTCCGCACACCAGTCCTGCTGATAGGCGTCACGTTACAGTAAGAAGGAGCCCTCGAGCCCCCGACTGCCATAAACCAATGGATTTGGCCAGATCCTAGCAGCACTGCTGGTCATGTGCTTTCAGAGCTCAACTAATTCAGAATGAACCCAAACCCAGAGCTTTCCCTGAGCCTTGGCAGCTTCTGTTAATCAACAGGAACTTGGCACGTGCTCGCTCTCACACCAATAACAGGTGTTATTTTCACATATGTTTTTTTTTTCCTTTAACAATTTGTCGTTGAGAGTATGGCCCAGTTAAGAGCGTGAAATTTAGCACATTTGCTCCCCCAGTCCATTTTTTAAAATCCGAAACAGCCCGGCCATGGGCAGCAATCTGTTAGCTGACACTTGGCAAGGATCAGATAAAGGGAAAAGGCCATACTTGCTTCACTTAATGCTGAATACTAAAGCTTTGTTTACATGTTGTCTGTATGTAAGCAGCAGAAAAGCATGAGGATGAAAACAAAATTGTTCTACATACAGTACCACTCAGAGCGATGGGGTCACCCCACATTAAAATGTTATATCTAGACTTTTTCAGACTGATAAAATCCACAAAAGCTGCTGCTCTAGATACTCAGTCTTCTATTGTGTAATGGTGAGGTAAGACAGTGTCTCTGTGTTTTTGTTCAGTTTTGGTGTCTCCCACAAGTTGCTGACGGTGAGCTTATAGATTTTAATGCAGATATTTACTGCTAGTCATCATAGGCTGTAGGAATATCCTAGACATGTGCTTTGAGCTAGCATTGGGGCTATATACAGTAAGCTGAACAAGATAATCTTTATCTTTTTCAAAAACATCTTTTATTTGAAAAATGATTGAAATGTCTCCTACTCTAATGATTGTTCAGGACTCTCAGATTCTACTGTACTGATTGTTTATTGTGGCTGCTTATGAAGGGTTTTTTACAGCGTTTGACAGACTTTCTTATCCAGAGTGACATACAACAGTGTTTTGTCTCCATTAAGAGAATGATCTCAGCTAGTACAGACAGGTTAGAGTCCAAACTACTCTTCAGTTCAGACACTGTTAGAACTAAACCATCACTAATACCTAGACTTGACCATTACCATCAGGTAGGGAGGAGCTGGTCCATTTTTTGCTTAGTAGGAGAGCATCAGGGCTTTGAATGTGATATTCAGTATTTATTATTCTGAAAAAAAATGTGTGCTATAAGGCAGAGAGTAAAGAGCTGTACTAAATCCCTTAAGCTCACTGTCAACTTGTGGGAGACAAGAGTCATAGCTCACCCTTCTGTCATAGAAGACTGAAGACTTTGGGGTATCACGGTGGCTTAGTGGTTAGCACGTTCGGCTCTCAGCGCTGAGGTCTTGGGTTTGAGTCCATATCTGAGAGGAGTTTCCATGTTCTCCCCGTGTCTGCGTGGGTTTCCACCGGGGACTCCGGTTTCCTCCCACAGTCCAAAAACATGGAGATCAGGTGAATTGGATACTCTAAAAATGACCCTGGTGTATGAATGAATGTATGTATGTATGTTTGCCCAGATATGGTTGGCACTCTGTTCTGGATGATCCCCCTAGTGCTCAATGCAGTCCTCCAGATGGACGGTCACTTCCGGTACGCTGTGCGTGATTGGCTGCCGCTTCTCGCCGGTGTGTGTGTGGTTGAGTGTGTGTAAATGGAATGTGTTGATTGTAAAGAATCCTTGGGTTTGAGAAGTGAGCTGCTGTATATAAGTGTAACATTCATTCATCACTGAATATCTGGAGCAACAACATTTGTGTATTTTAGTCTCCAAACGGCTATAAAATGTCACAGCAGTGCTATTTCTGATCCCAAACTTTTGAGCAGTAGTGTATTTTGTTGCCATTGTGTTTTGGTGCCATTATTTGCTGTGTTTCTTGCTTGTTTTTCTTACTTCAGGGAAACACAAAAGGCAGAAAGTGGTTTCATTGAGACATGTGTGTTTTATTACATTACCTCTTCCCCTCTAGTCAGATGGTGGTTTGGGAGTTTAGTTTTTTTATTTTCCCTGAGTCATGCGATGCCCCCGTTCAGGAGGAAATCTCACATAAGAACATATGTGTGCCATAAGCTGCGCGTGCTGGGTACCCCATAATATCTTGGCAGCGTTACAGTTGTGGGTTCATTTGCCACCTGTGGGCAGTTCTCATCTCTCTTGCACGTGCATGTGTGTACGTATTGGTGTGTGGTATGTGTGTGTGTATCTGTCCACACACGATGCACCTGGGTGAAAGACGCAGCACACACACACAGCTGCAGGTCAGGAGGAAGGCCCATGTGGGCTCTCTTGACAGCAGGGAGAAGGGATAAGTGCTCAGCCCACACCAAGCAGCCAATACCTGCACTCAGCATGGCGGTGGGTCAAAGCAATCCTGCCTGCCTGCAGCCCACAGCTATCTGTCTCCACTCAACTCATTTGCACCTCACAGGAGTGTGTGTGTGTGTGTGTTCTGTAAGACATTAGACACATGTGAATATGTGATGGGGCCAGCCACGGCAAGAAACACATCATTCAGAAGAAAGTCATTTACAGAATTATGAGTCATTTGCAATGTTAACTTGACTCCTGGCTTTTCAACTTGCGTCCAGTAGTAAATCGGCCTTCAGCCTGCAAACTCTTAAAGCTCGAGCAGACACTACTATATTAAATCTCCACCGAAAATCTGCTTTATTAGAAACAAGTGCTGCATTATAGGTCCACTGTAGTGATGAACAATTTAAACTGCTGTGCATCTACCATCACTTGAGGCCCTTTCTAGTTAAAACAGTGTTGTAAGCGTATAATGTGATTGTTGTATGAATATAATAACATTACTCAAACTATTTAGCATATTTTAGTAGTTTCAAGAAATATTGTTTAAAATAATTTAGCAAATGAAAAGACAGAGTAGGTACATTTACTGCATGAACTATGAGCTACACTTGAGGAAATGATTTTAGATTTAATTTAGAAAATGCCTAGTTAATTGGACATTAACTCTGGGTGACACAGTGACTTTGTAGTTTTCTTGAACTTGGGTTCAAGTACCCATCTGGGCGGAGTTTCCACATTCTCCCCATGTCTGCGTGGTTTCCTTCCACAGTCCAAGACATGGAACTCTAAATGGTGCCAGTGGTGTGTGTGAATGTATGTGTATGCCTGTGTATGAATGTGTGTGTATGCCCAGATACGGTTGGCACTCTGTCCTGGGTGATACTCCCTAGTACTCGATGCAGTCCTCCAGGTAGATGGTTGTTTCCAGTTGAGACGCTGTGTGGTGTGTGTGGTTGAGTGTGTGTAAATGGAGTGTGTTAATTGTAAAGCATCCTTGGGTTTGAAAAAGCTATATAAGTGTAACGTTCATTCATCATTCAGATATACACATTCCCTGACTTTTACACTTATTTAAATTGTGTTCTTTTGTCTTTTGTCCTCTTTTGAAGAATCGACTAAGAGAAATGACCTCGGTAACACTTTATAATAACTTATAATAATTAATAGCTCATTAACTAATGAGTAATAACTGAACAAATCATTAGTTCATGAGAATTTAATTATCAAATGATTTATTAATGATTTATTAATGATTTACTAATGATTTATTAATGATTTATTAATGATTTACAAATGATTTACTAATGATTTGTTAACATTTGCAAAAATGAATACAATCATTAGTAACTACATGAACTATCATTTATAAACATTTGTTCATGTTCATGATTTGTTTACAGTTATTAATAATTAGTTAATGGTTTATTAATGAAAGTTATTAAAGTGTTACCATTACCTCTTTGTCGCCTCATATATATACAGTGAAACAGTAAGACATACATTACTGCTAGACAGTTTCTAGACACTCTGTGTAGACATTTCTAGTATTGACACTTTCAGTCTGATATTAATTCAGTAAAAAGTTGGATTTGGCACAAGAATACAAAACAAAAATATGAAAAAATCTAGAATACAGAACACAAAAACAACTGCATTTATAAAACACCAGCTTAATATATAAAATCAGTACATCCAGTGGAACTGCATTCATTCACGCTCATGTACTGCAGATTAAATGTATTGTATTCTTTTACCATAGGGCATAATATTTACATAAAATATAATTTTATATTAAACGTATAAGCTCTAAACTAGTTTTATTCTCAATGTTTAGCTCCAATGTTTTAAACAAGTCCCCAAAGCCTCATTCTCCACCACACAGTCTGGTCTTAAGTCTTTGACAATGAACCGGGCTATTGAAGCCGTTATTACTTTGGCTCTAGCTGAGCTATGGTCGAGTTTTGGCTGAAGAAGTCCTGTTTTTCTGTGTTTGTCCTGCCTTGTGTTTGGGCTAACGGTGCTAGCGTCCTCATCATCACTTTCCTCATGTTGTCTCACCAAATGTTCTCCGTTCTTCATTTAAAGACCGAACTTCTTCTACTTTAGATTTTAAGCTCGGCGGAGCGTTGTACAGTATGTATGTTTGTCTTTCAAACGTGACTGTGACGACTATCGCGACAGTTCATGAGAGAGAGAGAGAGAGAGAGAGAGCACAGCAGAAGCACACAAAACCGATTGACAGCTCTTGAATCGGGCCATCGGCTGGTTCACTTTACAAATAGACCGATCCATTGGTCCATGTACCGATGCACTCACATCGTTTAAGTCAAAATCGGTCTCCCGATTCAAATCGGTTATTTTTTACACCCCTGCTAAACTCACATTATAAGGTGTATCTGAAAATAAATTCAGACAAGGCATGTGAACAGATACACTTGTTTACACTGAAAGCTTTCGCCACCCTACAGGAAAGGAGAGAATGTTGACTTTTACATTGTCAGGTAAAAAAGGTGCTTTGAAGTTGTTGTCTGGCACTGCAGTAAAAAATGCAAGCCAGTGAAATGTCTAGAACTAGTCTGAATAATTGTACTGTATTGTAAATGTTTCTAAACTGTAATATAACACTTGCAAAGATATCATTTTTGGCTGTCACCTGCCACACAAAACATGCAGCCAATAGCAGTTCTATTGTCTGAAACTGAAGACAGTTTGGAAAAAAATTGAGTAGGACAAGAGATGAGCCACAGATATCTGTTTCAGAGCTCTAGTTAAGCGAGAGATTTTGAAGACCAGTCTGGCACTCTGTAGTGAGCTTGAGGTCTGGTAAAGCTGCAGTGTCAGAGTTGTTTGTTCAAAGTGGTCACAGGGGTTTTTATCTCTGATAGAGTTCAGAATCTTTCTGATGGCTGGTTCAAATCCAACCAAAGGAGCCCACACTCATACAGATAACCTCCTCTGCCTCGGAGTGTACTCTCTGTTTTTCATGCGCTTTTATCTGCACCCACACCAAAACACATCCTTCACTACACTGCGTCGACTAAGACTGTACTGAGATGTGTTTCATGATTGGCTACAATAACAGTCAAAGAGATGCAGAGAAGGATACAGAGAGACTATACGATAGATGTGGAGAGAGAGAGAGAGAGAGAGAGAGAGAGAGAGAGAGAGAGAGAGAGAGAGAGAGAGAGAGAGAGAGAGAGAGAGAGAGAGAGAGGCACAGCTGTTTCTCCCCCATCAGAGTACCAGTTTTGGGCTCAATTGTGCATTTTGCAGATAAAGTGACAAAACTACTGGAGGCAGTGTTGTGAGCCGCTGTTGCCACAGCAACCGTGATTTGGAGACCAGGTTCTCCATTACCAGTTAATTTAGGCTTCCTAATTGCATTCCATAGAATCAGTGACCACAATAACTACTAACAGCACAAAAAAGAGAAAAACAGCAAATAATACAAATAATAAAAAACCAATAATAAATGAAATTAACTATACACACACACACACACACACACACAGTACATATATGAGCGACAGTATATGAGAGACAGAGTCCATGGACAAGACTCCTAATGCTGTAATTCACAAACACAACTCTTTGGTTCTGCTGTGTTCTTTATAGAGGTTAACTGGTCCACTATGGTGCATTGATGGCTTGTACCAATGAGAGTTGTCATTGCCTTCTGCATCAATGTTATGAGTTTGGGAGGCACTCAGTGTACAAGAAGTCCATTCTCAGTACACCTTCACTACAACAGCTCTACAACATCCCACAAACTGTAGCTGGTTTTTGAGCTGCTGCCACCCTTCATTCAATACCCTATGATTGATAGATAGACAGACAGACAGACAGACAGATCACTTATTATAATGCCCTTTAGGACATCAGTCACACTGTGTCCTTTGCTCATGATGATGTTTTACACTCTGCTGCAACTGACTAGTGTGCTCACTTATTTATATGTGCATACTGTCATGTGGCCTCTGAAGTCCCGGGCCGAGTTCATTCCAGACCAAGGGAGGTCATAATATTCTGATATGATGGTGTACACACACACACACACACACACCCACACACACACACACCCACACACACACACACACACACACACACACACACACACACACACACACACACACACCTATACCTAAACCTATATGTAACTGACTTACTGTGACTTATATATTGATGACTTAAAGCAGACATGTCCAGCTCCAGTCCTGGAGGCCGGATTCACAGTTTGGTGATTTCTCTGTTCTGACACTACAATTAAACACACAAACAAGTGTGTTTGATCAGGAGGATCACCAAACTGTGCAGGAATCCAGCCCTCCAGGACTGGGTTTGGACACCCCTGAAGCATTACGAGTCTTGTCATATTGGTTTTAATGTGTTATGTTTGCTTGGGGTCTGTGATGGGGAAGATATAGAACTGCTCAAAAGTTATACTTATTATTTATATTTACAAACAAATGACAGTATATTTTTAGCCAAATGCAACAGATTTTTTTTGGTCAGTCTTAAAACCCACCTAGCACAAATAAAAATCTGAAATAAAAGTATATGTTTACAGGGAAAGTATTCAGTTTGCTGAGCCCAGACATTTGAGTGGTAGTCTAGTGTATATAACCTAGTGTATATAGTCTAGTGCAGGGGTCGGCAACCCGCGGCTCCAGAGCCGCATGTGGCTCTTTCATCCTTACGCTGCGGCTCCGTGTTGATTGGGGAAAAAATGATAAGTATTTAATTGAAGTTGTATTTATTTGTTTTCGTTCTTTTTTATTGTAGTGGTTCTAAATTGGAAGATTATTGTGAG